>JAODAL010041786.1:0-35519 GCA_025379985.1 Phyllomedusa bahiana
TGATTTTTTAAAACGTATTTTTGCACCTTTCAATCACCTTGTGAATAAGAATTGCTGTTTTTAAATTACGTAGATGCTGCGTCAAGAACAGTACGGTGCGCAAAAGTCAAAACCGTACGTATGTTTTGATAATAACTTTTTTTGCACTTTCAATTCACCTTGGTGAAATAGAATTTTGTTTTAGATTAGTAATGCTGTCATAACATACTGGGGCGCAAATTTAAAAACCTAACGTATGTTTGATATATAACTGTATTTTGCACCTTCATTCACCGTGGAATATAGAATGCGTTTTAAGATTTAGTAGATGCTGCTCAAGAACAGTACGGGTGCCAAAAGTCAAAAACACTACTTATGTTTTGAATAATAATGTATTTTTGCACCTTCAATTCACCTGTGGTATAAAAATGCTGTTTAAGATTACGTAAGCTGCGTCAATGAACAGTACTGGGTGCGCAAAAATCAAAAACACTACTGTTATGTTTTCTATAATACACGGTATTTTTTGCACCTTTCAATTCACCTTGGTGAATATAAATTGCTGTTTTAAGATTTACGTAAATGCTGCTCAATGAACAGTACTAGTGCGCAAAAGTCAAAAAACACGTAACTGTTATGTTTTGATATAATAAACGGTATTTTTTGCACCTTTCAATTCACCTGGAGGGTAGATAGAATTGCTGTTTTAAGATTTACGTAGATGCTGCGTCAATGAACAGTACTGGGTGCGCAAAGTCAAAAAACACGTAACTGTTATGTTTTGATATAATAAACGGTATTTTTTGCACCTTTCAATTCACCTGTGGTGAATATAGAATTGCTGTTTTAAGATTTACGTAGATGCTGATATAATAAACGGTATTTTTTGCACCTTTCAATTCACCTGTGGTGAATATAGAATTGCTGTTTAAAGATTTACGTAAATGCTTTCGTCAATGAACAGTACTGGGTGCGCAAAAAGTCAAAAAACACGTAACTGTTTTTGTTTTGATATAATAAATGGGATTTTTTTTGCACCTTTCAATTCACCTGTGGTGAATATAGAATTGCTGTTTTTAAAAATTTACGTTTGATTTCTGCGTCAATGAACAGTACTGGGTGCGCAAAAGTAAAAAACCCCGTAACTGTTATTTTTTGATATAATAAATGTATTTTTGCACCTTTCAATTCACCTGTTGGGGAATATAAATTGCTGTTTTAAGATTTACGTAGGATGCTGGCGGGCCCAATGAACAGTACTTGGGTGCGCAAAAGTCAAAAAACACTAACTGTTATGTTTTGAATATAATAAACGGGATTTTTTGCACCTTTCAATTCACCTTTTAGGTGAATATAGAATTGCTGTTTTAAGATTTACGTAGAGGCTGCGTCAATGAACAGTACTGGGTGCCAAAAGTCAAAAACAAGTAACTGTTATGTTTTGATATAATAAACTGTATTTTTTGGCACCTTTTAATTCACCTGTGGTAAATAAAGAATTGCTGTTTTAAAGATTTAACGTAGATGCTGCCCCCCAATGAACAGTACTGGGTGCGCAAAAGTCAAAAAACACGAACTGTTATGTTTTGATATAATAAACTGTATTTTTTGCACCTTTCAATTCACCTGTGTGAATATAAATTGCTGTTTTTTAAGAATTTACGTAGATGCTGCGTCAATGAACAGTACTGGGTGCGCAAAAGCAAAAAACACGTAACTGTTATGTTTTGATATAATAACGGATTTTTTGCACCTTTCAATTCCACCTGTGGTGAATATAGAAAATTTCTGTTTTAAGATTTACGTTTGATTTGCTTTCGTCAATGAACAGTACTGGTGCGCAAAAGTCAAAAAACACGTAACTGTTATGTTTTGATATAATAAACGTATTTTTTGCACCTTTCAATTCAACACTGTTGTGAATATAGAATTGCTGGTTTTAAGATTTTGCGTATGATGCTGCGTCAAGAACATACTGGGTGCGCAAAATGTCAAAAAACACGTAATCCTGTTAGTTTTCGTATAATACACGGGTATATTTTTGGCAACCTTTTCAATTGCACTGTGGTGAATAAAAGAATTGCTGTTTTAAGATTTAGTCGTAATGCTGCGTCAATGAACAGTACTGGGTGCGCAAGAAGTCCAAAAAACACTTACTGTTATGTTTTTGATATAATATAACGGTATTTTTTGCACCTTTCACATTCTCCTGTGGTTGAATATAGAATTGCTGTTTTAAAGATTTTACGTAGATGCGCGTCAATGAAACAGTACTGGGATGCGCAAAAGTCAAAAAAAAACACGTATCTGTTTATGTTTTCGTGATGAATACACAGTAATTTGTTTTGCACCTTTCAAGTTTCACGCTGTGGTGAATATAGAAATGCTGTTTAAGAATTTACGTAGATGCTTGCGTCAATGAACATACTGGGTGCGGCAAAGTCAAAAAACACGTAACTGTTTATGTCTTTTGATATAATAAACCTGTATTTTTTGCACCTTTCAATTCCACCTGTGGTGAATATAGAAATTGCTGTTTTAATATTTTTACGTAGATGCTTGCGTCAATGAACAGGTAACTGGGTGTCGCAAAAGTCAAAAAAGCACATTAACTGTTAGTTTTGAGTATAAATAAACCGGTATTTTTTGCACCTTTCAATCACCTGTGGTTGAATATAGAATTGCAGTTTTAAGATTTACGTAGATGCTCGGGGCGTCAAAGAACATAACTGGGTTGCGCAAAAGTCAAAGAAACCGTAACTGTTTGTGTTTGATATAATAAACTGTATTTTTTGCACCTTTCAATCACCTGTGTAATATAGAATTTGGCTGTTTTTAAGATTTTACGTAGATGCGCGGTCAATGAAACCAACTGGGGTTCCGCAAAAGTCAAAAAAACACGTAACTGTTATGTTTTTGATATAATTAAACGTATTTTTGCACCTTTCAATCCACCTGTGGTGAGTATAGAATTGTGCGGTTTTTAAAGATTTACGTAAGATGCTGCCGTCAATGAACAGTACTCGGGTGCGCAAAAAGTCAAAAAACACCGTAACTGTTAGTTTTTCGATAATACACGGTAAATTTTTTGCACCTTATCAATTCACCTTGGGTGAATAAAGAAATTGCTGTTTTTAAGATTATACGTAGATGCCTGCGTCAATGAACAGTACTGGGTGTTGCGCAAAGTCAAAAAACAACGTATCAGTGTATGTTTTCGTATAATTACACGTATTTTTTGCACCTTTCCAATTCACCCTGTGGTGAAAATAGAATGGATTGTTTTTCATATTTACGTAGACTGCTATGTCAATGAACAGTACTGTGTGCTGCCCAAAAGGCAAAAAACACGTATCTTTTATGTTTTCGTATAATACACGGTATTTTTTGCATCCTTCAATTCACCTGGGGCTAATATAGAATTGCAGTTTTAAGATTTACGTAGGACTAGGCTGCGTCCAATGAACATCCCTGAGTGCGCAAAAAGTCAAAAAACACGTACTTTATGTTTTGATATAAAAAAAAACGGTAAATTTTGCACCTTTCAATCACCTGTGGAGAATATAAGTATTGCTGTTGATGTTAAGATTTACGTAGAAGCTGGGCGTCAATGAACAGTAACTGGGGTGCGCAAAAGTCTAAAACAATAACTGATTATTTTTTGATATAAAAAACTGTAATTTTTGGCACTTTCAATTTCACGGTGTGGTGAATTTAGAAATCGCTGTTTTAAGATTTACTAGAATGCTTTGCGTCAATGAACAGTACGGGGTTCGCAAAAGTCATAAAAACACGTAACTGGTAGTTTGATATAATAAACTTGTATTTTTTTGCACCTTTCAATTTCACCATGTGGTGAATATGAGAATTGCTGTTTTATAAGATTTACGTAGATGCTGTGTCAATGAACAGTACGTGGGTGCGCAAAAGTCAAAAAAAACACGTATCTGTTATGTTTGTCGAAAATACACGGTATTTGTATTTGCACCTTTGCAATTCACCCCTGTGGTTAATATAGAATTGCTGTTTTAAGATTTTACGTAGATGCATGCGTCAATGAACATAAACAGGGTTGCGCAAAGTCAAAAAACCACGTAAACTGTTTGATGTTTTGATATAATAAACGGTAAATTTTTTGCACCTTTCCAATTCACCGTGTGTGAAATTAGAATTGCTGTTTTAAGAGTTACGTAGATGCTGCGTCCAATGAACAGTACTGGGTGCGCAAAAAGTCAAAAAACACGTATCTGTTATGTTTTCGTATAATACACGGTATTTTTTGCACCGTTTCAATGTCACCTGGGGGGGGGGGGGGGGGGGGTGTGAATATAGAATTGCTGTTTTAATGATTACGTAGATGCAGCTTCAATGGAGACAGTACTGGGTTGCACAGAAGTCAAAAAACAACGTAACTGTTATGTTTTGATATAATAAACTGAAAATTTTTTGCACCTATCAATTCATCACCTGTGGTAATATAAATTGCTGTTTTAAGATTTACGTAGATGCTGCGTCAATGAACAGTACTGGGTGGCGCAAAAGGCCAAAAACACGTAACTTTATTTTTTGATATAATAAACGGAATTTTTTTGCACCTTTCAATTCACCTGTGGTGAATATAGAATTTTGCTGTTTTAAGGATTTACGTAGTATGCAGCGTCGAATGAACAGTACTGGGTGCACAAAAGTCAAAAAACACGTAACTGTTTTATGTTTTTTTGTAAATAAAAAACTGTATTTGTTTTTGCACCTTTCAAATCACCTGTGGTGAATATAGAATTGGCTGTTTTAAGATTTACGTAGATGCTGCGTCATGAACAGTACTGGTCGCAAAAGTCAAAAACCCACGTAACTGTTATGTTTTGATATATATAAACTGTAATTTGTTTTGCACCTTTCAATGTCACCTGTGGTTGAGATAAGAATTGCTTTTTTAAGATTTTTACGTAATGCTGCGTCAATTAAACAGTACAGGGTGCGCAAAAGTCAAAAAACCCGTATCTGTTATGTTTCGTATAAAACACGGTATTTTTTGCACCTTTCAATTCCACACTGTGGTGTATATAGTATTGCTGTTTTATGATTTTACGTAGATGTGCTTCAAAATTGAACAGTACTGGGTGCGCAAAGTCCAAAAACAACGTATCTGTTATGTTTTTCGTATAATACACGGTATTTTTTTGCACATTCAATTCCACCTGTGGTGAATATAGAATTGCTAGTTTTAAGATTTTACTGAGTTTGCTCGCGTCAATGAACAGATTACCTCTGGGTGCGCAAAAGATCAAAAAACACGTAACGTTATGTTTTGATATAATAACGGTAATTTTTTTTGCAACCTTTCCAATTCACCTGTGGTATAATATAGAATTGTGTTATTAAGTTTTTACGGTAGATCCTTGCGGTCAATGAACAAGGTACAGGGTGCGCAAAAGTCGAAAAAACACGTAACTGTTATGTTTTTGATATAATAAACTGTATTTTTTGGCACCTATTCAATTCCCCTTGGTGAATATAGAATTGCTTTTTAAAGATTTACGTAGAATGCTGCGTCAATTACAGTACTGGGTGGCGCAAAAGACAAAAAACAAACGTAACTGTTTATGTTTTATATGAATAAACTGTACTTTTTGCACCTGTTTCAATTTCACCTAGGTGTTGAATATAGAATTGCTGTTTTAAGATTTACGTAGATGCTGCCCCGTTCCCAATGAACTTACTGGGTGCTCAAAAGTCAAAAAAACACGTATCTGTTTATGTTTTTCGATAATACACGGTATATTTTTTTTGGCACCTTTCAAAATTCACCTTTGGGTGAGATATAGAATTGCTGTTTTAAGAATTTACGTATATCTAGTGCGTCAATGAACAGTACTGGGGTCCGCAAAAGTCAAAAAACACGTAACTGTATATGTGTTTGATATAGATAAGACTTGTATTTTTTTTGCACCCTTTCAATACACCTGTGGAGAATAAAGAATGCCTGTTGTTAAGATTACGCAGATGCAGCGTCAATTATCATACCGGGTGCGCAAAAGTCAAAAACTCGTAACTGTTATGTTTTGATATAATAAGACGGTATATTTTGCACCTTTCAATTCACCCAGTGGTGAATAAGAATTGCATGTTTTAAGATTTTACGTAGATGCAGCTGGTCAATGAACAGTACCATGGGTGCGCAAAAGAACAAAAAACACGTAACTGTTATGTTTTTGATTATAATAAACTGTATTTTTTGCACCTTATCAATTCACCTTGTGGGTGAATAAAGAATTTCTGTTTTAAGATTTTACGTAGATGCTGCGTCAATAGAACATTTACTGTGTGCGCAAAAGTCAAAAAACAAACGTAAACTGTTATGTTTTGATATAATAAAACTGTATTTTTGCACCTTTTCAATTCACCTTGGTGAAATATAGGAATTGCTGGTATTTTAAGATTTACGTAGATGCTTCTGCCGTCAACTTGAACATACTGGGTAGCTCAAAATCAAAAAACACGTATCTGTTTATGTTATTCGTAATAATACAACACGTATTTGTTGCACCTTTCAATTCACGCTGTGGTGACATATAGAATTGCTGTTTTAAGATTTACGTAGATGCCTGGGGCTTCAATGAACCATTACTGGGTGCCAAGATGTCAAAAAACACTGTAACTGTGTATTTTTGATATAATAAAACGGTATTTTTGAGCACATTTTCCAATTCAACCTGCGGTGAATATAGAATTGCTGTTTTAAATTAAGAGTTTACGTAGATGCCTGCTTCAAAGAACAGTACTGGGTGCGCAAAAGTCAAAAAACACGTATCTGTTATGTTTTTCGTATAATAACGGTATTTTTTGCACCTTTCAAATCACCTGTGTATATAGAATTTGCATTTTAAGATTACCGTAGATTTCTGCGGGTCAATGAACAGTACTGGGTGCGCAAAAGAGAGTCAAAAAACGACGTAACTGTCATGTTTTGATATAATAACCGGTATATTTTGCACCTTTCAATCCACCTGTGGTGAATATAGAATTGCTTGTTTTAAGATTTTACGTAATGCTGGCTCAATGAACATACTGTGGTGCTGGCAAAAGTCAAAAAACTACGTAACGGTTTATGTTTTGATATAATACACTGATATTTTTTGCACCTTTCAATTCACCTGTGGTGAATATAGAATTGCTGTTTTTAAGATTTACGTAGATGCATCCGTCAAAGAACAGTACTCGGGGGGCGGCAAATGTCAAAAAACCGTAACTGTTATATTTTTTTTGATATAAATAAACGTAATTTTTGCACCTTTTCAATTCACCTGTGGTGAAAATACGAATTGCTGTTTTAAAGATTTTACGTAGATGCTGCGTCATGAACAGTACTTCGGGTGCGCAAAATTCAAAAAACACTTAACAGGTTATGTTTTGATATAATAAACTGTATTTTTAGCACCTTTCAATTCACGCTGTGGTGTGAATATAGAATTGTGTATTTAAGATTACGTAGATGCTAGCGTCAAATGAACAGTACTGTGTCGTCAAAAGTCAAAAAACACGTACATGTTATGTTTTGATATAATAAACGGTATTTTTTATTGCACCTTTCAAATCACCCTTTGGTGAAATAATTTGATAATGTAATTGTGCTGTTTTAAGATATACGTAGATGCTGGCAGATCAATGATACGTACAGGGTGCGCAAAAGTCAAAAAACACGTAACGTTATGTTTTTATATAATTGGAAACTGTATTTATAGCACCTTTTTTCCCAATTCACCTGTGGTGAATATAGAATTTGCTGTTTTAAAAGATTTACGTAGATGCTGGCTTCAATGAACAGTACTGGGTTGCGCAAAGTCAAATATCCACGTAACTGGTTATGTTTGATATTATAAAAACGTGTAGTTTTTTCACCTTTCAATTCACCTGTGTGAATATTTAATTGCTGTATTTTAAATTTAACTAGATGCTCACGCTGTCAATGAACATTGACTGGGAGTCGCAAAAGTCAAAAAACACGTAACTGTTTATGTTTGATATAGATAAACTGTATTTTTTGCACCTGTTTCAATTCAACCTGGGTGAATATAGAATAGTCTGTTTTAAGATTTACGTAGATGCCTGCTTTCAATGAACATACTGGGTCGCAAAAGTCAAAAAACACTGTGAACTGTTCATGTTTGATGATAATAAAACGGTATTTTTTTGCAAATTTCAATTCACCTGTGTTGAATATATAATTGCTCGTTTTAAGATTTACTAGGATGGTGCTGTGGCTTCAATGAACAGTACTGTGGTGCGCAAAAGTCAAAACACGACGTAACTGTGATTTTTTCGTACGGTACAAACGGACGGTATTTTTAGCAACAAACAAACCTGTGGCGAAGTTGCTGACTACAAGATTTGCTGGATTGTAAATTAAGTGTGCAAGGTTGAAATATAAACAGCCACGTGTAATGGTAAAATTGAACACCTTACTTAAATTATACTGATAATGAAGAGTGGAGTTTTTTGGCAGCTAACAAAGAGACGCTGCGAGTAAAACTAGAAATGATGTTTATCCAATATAAGTCAGACTGCCCAATATCCAGGAAATACTTTCAATAGCAAAACTGTTAATAGATAAAGATATTCCACAACAATCTCTACACTAAGTCTTGGAGAACTTTATCCAATTGTTCTTATAAGATAGAGCCTTGTCTGTGTTCGCCCGCGGGAGGGGGCCTCCCCCCCCCCCGTCCCTCCCGCCGAGACTTTACACCGTGTAGTTAAAGCTGCTTTAAAATCTCTCTAGCTAAACTACATAAAACTTCAAATCTCTAATATAACTAAAGTGGAAGGACAGCATCTAATAGCAAGGTTTCTTCTTTGCAGGAAATAGACTAATTTCGCTGAGCTGTGGTGCCACAGGCAGAGCACACGTCCTTTCCACTATGAGACGCTGATAGAACACTGAGGCTGAAACCGGAAACGCTGTTCTATGGTAAAACGAGGTCAGGTGATTTTTCCAGACCCATCGCAACCATACACAGTCCCCATTCATGACGTCCGCGACATCACATCGTCACCCTGCCTCTATTCTAAATCGAATTTGCTGGCCGCCAAAATTACAGGAAGCGCCGAAGAAATGCGCGATCATTAAAAGATAATGGCTCAGGATTTTAACTTAATTATCGCATGATCGTGGAAAATTCGATCAACCATAAAAAACCTTGCCGATTTCAACTTTGTCGATAAAAATCGCTCAACACTAGTAGTAACTTCAACTGAATTTGCTGGGAAATAGGTAGCCAGTGCAGAGATTGGTAGAGGGTAGTGGCAGAGGAGAAGCAAGGAGAGAGATGGGTCAGATGGGCAGCGGAATTGGCATGGATTAGAGAGAAGCAGGAGTGCCAGGCAGGTGGCCACAGAGAAGGGATTTTGCAGTAGTTAAGTTGGGAGATGACAAGAGCATGGACTAGTAGTTTTGTAGTATCAAAGTTAAGGGATCAATGGATTCAGAAGATATTTATCTGCCATTGTGTGGGTCGCCCTACTTTATGACCTTTTTATGCATTAAAAGGACAAATAGACAGGAGATTGTCTCCACTTTCATGATGTACAATGACCACAAAAAAGGAAATAGTAAAATAATAATCTCAAGTATGCGTCATATGTATGTTTTTCAAGAAACCATACAGAGTGCAACACAGGATTCTGGTATCAGAAGAGATAGGCTCTGAATCTCAAAATAATGGTGATCTAGATAGAGTAGACTGTTTAAAGGGGTTGTCCATATGCTAACAAAAAGTAATTTTATGCTCCTGGGGTCAAATACATAAAAAAAGTCTATTTTCACCTTCCCTTGGTCCTCAGTTCCAGCAATGCGTCCTGGCTTTTGTGTTCCACTCCGTATGACTTCTTGAATGCTTCACCTCCCTATCTCTGATTGTGTGTAAAGTGGTTGCAGAAACCCCCTTTTCCGAATTCCAAGTCTAACTCCTCTTTGGGGGGGGATCTTTCTGAAGGTTGGGGAAATTTCAAAATTTCCAAAGGGGGAAAACCCTTAGTACAAAAAAATAGATCTCTTTCAAACAAAAGCACTGAAGTGGGTTTTGACCCTTTTTTTACAACCACACAAGATTAGTATATAACTTACATGCAAACAGTTGTGTTCTATTTGTTCTGCCTACAATGGCTCTAGGAAGATGCCCTCTGTCTTTTTTTTGTTTTCCCTCATTGGGGAAATTTTTTTTTTTTTGGGGTTAGAAAAAAAACAAAATGAGATGATAAAAAAATTAAAAGGAATTTTTGTTTTTCTTTTTTACAAAAAAAAAGTTAAGGGGAAGGGCCCCCAAAACTTTTAAGGGAGCTAAACCCTTTTTTTTTAAATTTACAAATCCCTTTTTTTTTTTTTAACCCCTTGGGGAAAAATTGGGATTTAATTTTCAATGAAAAAAAATGTTACATACTTTTATTGAATGTAGGAAGAGCTCTGAGCAGTCTGTTTTTCAAATTCCCAAAATAAACATATGTGACCCGTCCCCCAAAAAGGCTTTTGGGAAAGGTTAAATTGTCTTATCTGGTGGAGATTATCAAGAAAAAAACGGGGAAAAAGAGGGAAAATGTGTTTTTAAAACGGGGGTGTGGCCCCAATTTTTACTGTTTTAAAAATTTATGTCCAACCTTTTCTTGGGTCCTTAAATTGTGCTGGCCAAAAGGGTTATTTAATTGTTTGGCATGGGGGGAGTTTTTTGTTGTTAAAAAAGTTGCATTTTATTTCAAAAAATGTTAAAAAAGGTGGAATACTAAATGCCCAGCAAAATAATAGATGTTCCCCCCAGAGCCCTATGTAGTGTGAGGTTACCAAGGCAACTCCGAGATCCCACATAGATCATTAAAAATATAAAGCAAATCACAGGAAGCAAAAAGCAACCATTGCTTATAAGCAGTAGTATGGTCATATGGGGATAATACATACTGTCCTAGTTGTTGAAGGGTTTTTTAGTTAAAAGTAACCTTTTAATGCCCCATTTTCAAAAATTTAAAAGCTCCATGTTCTTATAATTAGTGCCCGAATGGGGTCCCCAAGGGAAGGGTTGGAGGATTAAGGACAAGGTTAAATTTCGATGTAGCAGCCTTGAAGATGATTTGGTTAACATAATAAATGTCCCCTCATTTAATGTTTAAAAGGCCCTAATTTAAGGGGCTTGGGGAGGGGAAGCAATGGCACTCAGATCCTGGTGCATGAGAGTGCCTTCTTCCATATAGGAAGATACTCTTATTATAATGCAACATGTGAGATGCCCATTGATAATTTTTCATCTGGATTTAAGAAGTTCAAGTTATCTCTAAATGAACAGTCTCTTTAAAGAGAACCTGTCACATAGTTTATGCCCCCCTTGCTGTTTCCAGCGCTGTGCCCCTTATTCTGTAAGATGCTGTAGTTTTCGTGTATTTAATACTCAAATCTGCAGTTTTCAGCCAGAAGAGTCATTCGAAGAGTCCTTCAGAGTGTCAGTTTTTTTCAAACCCCGCCCACCTGATGCTAGCGCCGCCCACCTAAACTGACAAACCTATTACTTTGAATAGGTAGAAACATGTGCATAACTGTCAGTGGGTGGAGCTAGCCTTTGGTGGGTGGAGCTAACACCTGCTCATGAATAAGATTTGAGGGGTAAATGCTCTAAAACTGCTGCATCTTACAGAATAAGGGGCACAGTGCTGGGAACAGCAGGTCTTACACTAGCTTGTGCTGCCTTCAGCAAGGGGGGCACAACCTATGTGACAGGTTCCCTCTAATAGTCCATGATTATTCAAAGAATAACGTATTTATAGGTTCCATAGTCTGCATCAGTAAGGGAAACAAAGCTGGAAAATTCCAACACCCCTACCTTCAGCCACATCTTTCTCCACCCTTGTTTGAACTATGTAACTATGTTTATGCTGCCCTATATGAGAGCAGGATGTGATAGAGGGGTCAAAGCAGAGCTCTGTGATATACTGGTTTATATAATTTGGTGTTGAATTTTCTGAGAAAAAGCAGAAAAAAATAGGTTAAAGTGAAACTGAAAGTCCTTCTAGCCCTACCCACAAAGTTATTGACAGTTTGCTCTGTGAACACACCGATAGCTGTCAATCACTGTATGTGGACGGGGTAAGCAGGACTCTTACTGTTTCTTAAGGAGTCCGGTCAGGTTTTACTCTGCATATTACTCAGAAACCCTGCTCCAAACCATTTAAACATATATATCACAGAGCTCAGCTTCTCTCCCTCTATCACATCTTGCTCTCAGATAGGGGAACATAAGCCACCTGGCAGGTTCCTTTTAATGTTGGCTGTATGTTGGTTAATTCTCCAGTGAAGCTTCTGTATAAAACCAACATATTGCAGATGCATGGACAATGGATAAAGTATTCCACAGAACTAGGTTGGAAGTTTACGGTGTTTTACCATGAAGTTTTCCCCTTTTTTGGTTGACTCAAAATTCAGTCATCCCATTTGCTGTATCACCACAGCAAATATATCAAGATCTGCCGCCTCTGTAGAAAAAGTGCTGCTGGAAAACTGTTTGGAATTTGATTTAAATGAAACTTCTTCTACTATCAGATAGTTCCCTCTTCCACTCAAGGGAGCACTTCCAATAATAGACGTATTAAGGGATTGCTGTAAGTGCAATTGTGTAACATACAAACATATTCAATTAAAGTAACCTTCCACTTTACAGTTGTAATTTCTGTTAAGTGGCACATCTAGTCTTTTCAAATACTCCCTAAATGTAGAGACAATTTCCTTAACTGACAAACATTTTTGCTAAAACCTCACAAATCGTCTCTAAAGACCCAATCAAACCGTATTTGAACACTCTAAACATATCCTGAAACCAAAAGTTATGCAAATTTCTAGTACAAACTCATGAACATTTCCACATGGTATGACTATGTAGAATCTGTGCATTTACAATATGGCCTGCCCTGTGCACTGGTAATTATGAGGTTTTTCATTGGATTTCACAGAGCGATAAATGGCTGTCTCCCATTTTTATGTTAGAAATAATAAAGTGATGTGTAAGTAGAAAGGCTTACAGTTCTAGTTTCCTTAAAGAGGTTTTTTCACCATGCTGTTTCACAGAGTCACAGGCAGGTTCAGGTTCACACTTCCTGATAAAGCTGTGGATGGTTCTATAGCATTAATTAGCATATCAGCTCTGATATTCGTAGCTGAACCTGCTACAGTGAAATGACTGCAGGAGATTTACTTTGTAGGCTACAAATCTACAGGACCTCCAAGGAGTGAAAACAAGTGCTTTTCAAAGGTAAACAATCTAATCTTGACAGAGACAAAGACCCTGCTCTGTCCGACCATAATGATGTCACTCCCTGCTCTCTGTCTAATCAGACAGGGAGCTATGGATTGTATCCTAGAGACACTTGTGTGCACTCAGAGCAGATACAATCGATATTGTCTGAACAGGGCAATATCAAAAGAGAAATGTATCTAGCATATGTCTTCATTTACCCGTCCCAACAGATTGAAAGCTATTCTTTGTAGTAAGAAAACTTACTTTAACTGTCTTACATTTCATTTACAGGAGTTTTACAACCTCATGAATAGCAATTGCGCTGTCCAAAATATAAATCCAGCTTTATTGTTTGCAGCACCAGTACTGTTTTTCTCATTTTAAATCATCAGTGTAATGACATGTGAATTTATGATACTGTACACAGGACCGAAGATGCCCATTGATTGTCAAACATTGAAATACTATATATTCTGATATAACTGCTGCAGGAATTAATGAGTTATATGGTCAAGTGACCATGTACAATGAATCATGGCAAACCATGGCACCAGCAATGCAGGAATAAGTTTATCATATTATTTAGACATTTGGGGCATATTGGCAATTATTTCAGAAGCCGGAAAAACCACGGTATATTTCTACCTAAAATTAAAAATGGTCAAAGATTAATAAATGTTATAGCAATAATCAAAGTGTAGTCAAGTTTTTATTTTTTTTTGTTTGTTTCTTTTTGCCTTTGCTGTTTGTCTCTTAGGCCATGTTCACACGGCTTAAAATGGGCCGTATTTCGGTCCGTAATTACGCGCCGGAGTGCGCCTATTACGGGCCGAAAACGGCCCATTCATTACGGGTAATTCACAGTTCTCATAGAGAACTATGGATTACGTCTCCTCTCCCCGCCCGGCGAAGCCGCCGGGCGGGGAGATAATTGACATGTGAATTACTAGCCGCAAACACGCGCCGCTAGCAATTCAAGTCTATGGGCTGGCGAAGTGCCGGCCCCCTGCTCAGTCCCCCACTCCCACCCCGCCCCCCGTCACACCGCCTAAATGCGGGGCGTAATTACGTCCTGCAAATACACCATGTGAACCTAGCCTTAGTCTGACTTTGTGCCTCTAGGTTTATGATGTTTCTATGGTCAATAGCCACAGTGTAGAAGGTATCATGTTGGCTTCAATTTGTCTAAAATTTAGTTTACTAAGCTAAAGGGGTGTTCTCATTTCACATTTGATCAAAGTGTACCATATGAGGGACACTAAAACAAGAATGGGTCCTCAAAAGTCTCCATTAAGAAAAGAGGGTAGGGCACGCTAGTGCACTATTCTCCATTCTGTTCTATGGGATTTCCAAGTTCGGGTAAACACACCACTCTACAGTACTTGGAAATTCCAAAGTACAGATTTGAGAGTCCTGCACAAGCATGACTGACTATGTTCTGAACAGAGACTCTTGGGGGCTTGTTCCAGAGAGAGACGCTAGTCCCTGTAGAAGCCACACGAGAAAGCAAATACATTTTGATATAGACACTAAGGGCCACATGCATGAAAACTTTCTAGGTCTAAAACTCACTTTGTTGTCCATAGCATCCAATCAGAGTGCCCATCTCATTTTTCCATAGCACTATATGAAATGAAAGGGGCGCTCTGATTGGTTGCTATGGGCAACAAAGTGAGTTTTAGACCTAGACAGTTTTCATACATGTGGCCCTAAGGGTAACATGTATGAACCTGGCACCAACTGGCCAGTTCTACCTAGTGTACATGGCAGGGTATAATAAGTCTACAAACATGGCAGCTATGGAAGCCTCATGCAGGCTTCCAGATGCCAAGGCAACAGAACGTCCCCATGTAACTATGGTGTGAGGGGTTTAATCCATTCCTCAGTCATATAAACGCTGTAGCCGCATTCTCCATTGCTAAAGTGTTAGCAGCGGTTGCCAGTTGTAATGGACAGCCGCTGCCGGACGGATATGGAGATGGCTCAGCACGTGAGCCCTCTCTGTACATCCAAAATGTAGTATCACAGCTCAGCAAGAACCTGGAGCTGCAGCATCGCCTCACTCCAGGCTTCTGCCTGCCTGGATATTACATTCGGACTATAAGACACACCCACATTTTCTTTCCAAATTTGTTGGGAAAAAACTGTGTCTTATAGTCCGAAAAATAGGGTAGGTATCCACACAACTGAAGGATTAATCTAACAGGTTATTCAGTGTGAAATGGGAATGGTGTAAAAAAAATGCAAATGCAGAAAAACACTTTTTTATGTTCAGAAAGCAAAAAAAATTCTGCAGTAATTTAATGTAAACTTGATTTATTCCCCCTCCAAAAAACTTCTTCTGCATAAAACAAGTTCTCATACAAATGTGTCACTAAAAAGATTAAAAAGCTACGACTGTTGAAATGGTGTGAGACAAAAAGTAAAAAAATTAGCTGGTCATTAAGGTCTATTCAGGCTTGGTGCTTAAGGAGTTAATGAGTCAACAAGCTCCCTTAGATAAACCAAGCCAGTTCTTTCACTAAACACTATCAGTTTCTGTTCTTAGGTATACATCATAACTGGACCCAGCTCCAGTGCATTGCTGAAAAATACAGTTTTTTCAGACCATGGTCCTGCCTCATTTATACTTTCTTCTGGCAGCCAAACTAGTTGCAGCCAAACTAAAGTCTCTGAACTCAGCCTTCTTCCTGTCTGGTCTCCTGCCTTATCATCAGGTTCAAAAGCCTGTTACCTTTAGTCCAACTCCTGGCTCTAATTGTGGCCTAATTTCTAACCATAGTTCTGCCTTAGCTATTGGTTTATTTGCCTGGTACCTATAGTTCTTCTCCTAGCCCGGACCTTGGCTTTGTTCCTGACCACATTTTAGACCACAACTTTAATTTGTTCATATGCCTGGTACCTGTGGTCCTTTTCATGGCTCCCAAAGTACTGCCATCACTGCCATGTCTAGCTGCCAACTGGTGATTATCATGGTGAATGCATCCAAGTCTATCCAGTGAAAAAACAGTTGTAGCCACAACCAATACAATTTTTTACATAAATATTTTATTTGGTTTTTGCATCTTGAGCAGGTAAGAATACAAAATATCAGGTTTTACATCATATATAAATGTGTTAGACATCTCATACTAGAACATTTGCCTCTTGGTGTCAAAGCTCCAAGAGAAAAACATACATTCCACATATAGACTGCAAGGTTTCAGACAATGGCTTCTTAATATTATTGCAGTTCTGTCTTGAGATGTCCTATATCATCAATGCTCAAGGTCCCTAATGTTTACTCCTAACAGAAACCAACCAAAAAGGTGAATTGGATATCCATTCCTATTCCATAGAAAGGGAAGTTACTACACCATACAAATGACAGACTCCATCTTTGTTTCCTAACTCACATTAAAGCACACAACTGAAACTAGTACACATTAGACCAAAATGCATTTGTCAAAGACTTTCAATATCTCAGTTTTCCCAAAGAGCCCTTTATATCCTCCAATGAGTACCATTTTGTATATTTTAAAGTTTTCATGAGATAAAGTATTTCTTGTTGAGTGAAGTGGTACAGGATAAACAGCCTCCACTCTGTGAAGAAGCTCCGGGTTTTCTCACAGTATCCAACCTATCTATTGTTAAGTAGATTTTTAGCTGTTCTAGAACCATAGGAATCAAGGGTGAGGACGGAGAGAGCCAATGTTTGGGTATGAGTCGCTTTGCTATCAATAATGTCACATGTATGGAACTGGAATGCGCACCCTATGTTTATTGCTAGATAACCCTTCTACCAGGTTTTTGTTATGAAATATGAAGGTATGGTAGGTGTTTTCTAGTTTGTCCAAGAATCCCTGCAGACCTGGCACTCCCTGATTTTGTGCCAGAAGTTTGTCAGTAATTCCTTGCACCTCGGAAAGGCCTGTCTGTAGTCAGTCCAGTCAGTCGTGCATTATCTTATAATATGACTACCCCCATTTCTCTAGCACAATATTTTTCCTGACAACAGCACATCGCTTAAGTTTTATATCCCTTATACAGTCCTCCCCTGTGATCCTCAGATTTTGAGAAAATTGATTTTGAGTGCATTCTGAGCAATCTGTCCCTAATAATCTGGTATAACCCAGAAATAGAATAAATTGAACACTATATTTTGAAAATATCATTAAATAAGTGTTCAGATGCTTCCTAGGTTGGTAATCTCAGGCTGGATTTACAAAAGGATAAAATCTGTGAAGTCATAACATGATGAGAGTTTGGTATATCAAAGGTTTCTCCTCAGGTGTGAGGCACCTTTTATCTTGTTTGTGTATAAGCTGACCTGCTCTGCAAAGTCCTTTTTGTTTCCAATTAGGCATTGACTAAGGGATTAGAAAGGGCGTCACGTTGGACAGCTGGTGGATCTGCTGGGTCACTACGGAGAGAAGGAAATAACCAAGCCAGAGAACGGAGTCTAAGGAGCCCCCAGGTTTTCACCAGAGCCTACCACAAGGCACAATGGACTTGGCCGTGGAAAACTAAAGCGACCTTGACGTTGTCACTTGTGGTTACAGCCGAGCAGTAAATGGAGCAGTAAAGCACTAGTCTGAGGAAAAAAACACTAACAAAAACTGGCACAGGGGGAGGTGTACTTAGAAAGATACAGGTGGCTGGCTACTGGGTGTCAGAAGCATGCGCTGGCCCCTTAAATCTTAAAGAGCCAGCACACATGCCGTAGGGAATAGGCACGTGCACGTCAGGAAGCAAAGGCAGGCCAGGCAGGAGTGAAAAGAGGTAAATAAGCAGAGAGCTTCTGCATCTGCAGTCCAGAGCGTTGAGCACGGAATGTATCATGTGCATGACAAAAGGTAACTGGAATGCTCTCCTTACCTTCTTCCATGTAACTATAGTTTCTTACCCCTTCAACAGAGATATCGACATTAGGATGTTCCCTCTGCTCCAGTGTTACCACTGGTATATTGAGACCCAAGAGGGACTTTAGACCCTTCGTTTCTCTTGTCTCTGAGGTAGGCACAGAATATATCTCTGCTCAGAAGTCTTTTGAGATCAAATTTATATTATGTGGATCAGACATAAGATCATCCGTGCCATATTTTAAGGTAGTAATATTGGACGGATAAAATCTCCCCTTAAAGGGGTTGTCTCGCTACAAGGATTGCTTTTTATGTTAAAGATTTACAAAAACAAGTCACTTTGCAATATGTGTCCATTAACAGTGTCCTACCTATTCCTAGATATCCCCTCTTGTATGGGCTGCATCAGCTCCTCAGGTCACTATAGCTACAGACCTGTTTGATCTCTCCTGATAGGCTGTTAGCACTGGTTGCTATAGCTACAGACCTAAATTCTACTGTAGCCTAGTGGAAGCCAGTAAACAGGCCCCTGAATTCAACATGACCCAAGAAAACAGGACTGAGATAAGATGAATCAGTGTAGTGAGACAACCCCTTTAACTTAAAAACGTGCTATCATTTGTCCTGTATTGTCACCATAAAGAAATAAATTGTGTCCCATAAAAGGTTTCTTTCCTTTCTATCCAAGAGTCAGAAACATTTTTTGCAGTGACCCACTTTTCCTTATTGGTCATAGAAGGATGAACCTGAAAAGTTATTTGACTTTCTGAGCTTGCTGCTAGCTGCATCACAGGATGAGGCAAGCTTGGGCTGGTACTGAGATGCATATTCAATTATGCATCTAATCACTGATATGGCTCTGGCCCAGTAAAGAGATGGGTCTTGAGCGAACATAGTAATACTTTTGAAGAGATACAATCTACTAACATACAATAAATACGTGAACTCCGATGTATTAGTCATGCAACCCCTTCAAGAACTGAGTCTCATTCCCCTGACAACGAGGTTGTATCTGGGCCATCAGAATGGAGTAGCAGAGATCATTATTCTTTTGGTGATTGATGGTTCAGGCTCTGCAGGAGATCCAGTTCCCGTTCTGCTGTTGTTGGAGATGTGAAAATTTTCAGTGGTCCATTTTCCTGGTAAACCCTGATAGTCGCTGGGTACTGAAGTTGGAAGTGGATTGGGAGTAGAGTTGGGAGCATATTTTGCTAAAGCTTCTGCAAATTTTTGCTAAAGCACCAGAAGATAATTTTTTAAAAAGTATCAATATGGAGCCCTGGGTGGTTAGTGGCTCCTGCAGCCTTCTGCAAGCTCTCAAGATGTCTGCCTTGTCCTTGAAGTTGTCAAACTTCATAATTATAAGTGATTAGGATTGCCCACTTGACGAAAGAGGTAGGTGCTCAGTGGAAAGGCAGATCCCACCTTGGTGATTCCCAATAAACAAGATTAGGGGTTTTACAGCACACAAATTAGGTAAATCTGACTTATGGTATAAAATGAGCTTTATTTAAATGATAGGCTCAAATATATCAAAATATTGAAAACCAGGAAGGTGGGTGGAGAGAATAAAGAAAATGTTTGCAGTAGAAAGTTCATAAAATATCTCACAGTTAAGTGAAGTTAGGTACAAAGTCCCATCTGGAGCCAGGCTGCAGTGCAATCTGGTATATCCTGTTTGTCTTGTTTCCTGGTGGGTGGAATGGTTATTTTCTATCCATCATCCAATGAAGAAAATGTGATTGAGAGTGTTCGATTGAATACCCTTGTTCCAATTTCTAAAGACACGGATAACCATATGAAGTTCAGCGAGGTCCTGTAGTGATGGTAGATCAAGAATCTTAAAGAATCATTCTTGTGGAGTTTTCCCTGCTCAAAATGTCCTCCTATGGCGACCAATTTTAGAAGAAGTTGAGGTACCCAATGTGCAACATTTTAGATATTGTTACGGGTGTCCCTGCGACCCTCGTGTCGGGTCGCAGGCACACCCGCAACGCCGCAGCACCCCCTTTGCCGCGGCGGTGCCGCAGCCCAACGCTCGGGCCGGGACACCCCTGCACGTCTAGGGCGCATTTAAACCGTCCACGCTCCTGTCCCGTCCTGGCGCGCGCTCCTGCTCCCGGGCCAGGTGCACGCGCGCCCTCTAGAGGCGCGTGTGCGCACTGCCGGGAGATTAAAAGGGACAGAGCGCCGGTGATTGGTTCTTTACCGGGCACGGACCCTATTAGCCCTGCCTCTTCCCCAGCCCTTTGCCGATCGATAGTGCCTTGTGCCTGGAGAGGAAGCGTTCCAAAAGTGTCTTGTCCCGTTTAATTTTGTCCCGGTACCTTTTTGCCTCCGACCTTGGACCACGAACCATTGCCGTCCTGTCCTGACCTTCTGCCTGTCCCGGACTACGAGCCTGCTTCACGATTTTGAAAACCGCGCAACACCTCGGCTGCCACCGAACCAAGTCATTTCAGGGGTAGCGACCTGGTAGTAACCCCGCCAGCAAGTCCAATCCCGCTTTGCGGGGGGGCTCTGGTGAAAACCGGACTACTTAGATTCCGCTCCCTGGCGTGGCTTACGTCATCGCTTGTGGTGGTCCAGAGGATTCCATACCCACTCCTAACAGTTCATTCGGCCATGGATCCGCCAAGGTGCCTCTACCGAGCGTCTCCGACCTCACTACCACCGGGGCTCAGCAATCTAAGCAGATCGCGCGGGCAAGCGCAACAGCTAAACCCAAATTTGGACCTACTATAAAGAAGCAGCTCCGGGCCACTCAGCAGCAAAAAAACGGCGGGCCGTGGTCAAGCACAGCAGTCCGTTCCGGGGAAAATCCCCCGGCCCTAAACTCCGCTTGTCCATGCCGACGAAGTTTGCCAGGACTCTAAGGCCTGCAGGGGGTTCATCACCCATGAATGCTCTCCACGTTGGAACTTATGGCTGGTCAGTTCCCGTCCGAAGGCCCCCAAAGGTGGCCTTCTTTGGTCAGTCTCCTATCCAGGGAAAGCCCTGGCCTGTGCGATGCCACTTTTGGACCGAGGCGATCCTATCACAGCTGATCTGGCGACATTCTTGCAGGAGTTCCGCGGAGTCTTCGAGGAGCCTGCCCGCGCCTCGTCTGCTGAAACCGCTTTATTAAACCTACAGCAGGGGAACTCCTCCGTTGGCGACTACGCCGTGAAATTTCGCACCTTAGCCTCTGAATTGGGGGGAATGCTGCTGCGTTGTGCGCCACGTTCAAGAAGGGCCTTCTCCGGCCAGATTAAGGATGCCCTCGCCCCCCGGGGACTCTCCAAAGTCATTAAGTGAGCTCATCCATCTGGCAAACCGCATAGACATCCGTTTCTCCGGAGAGACGGGAGGAGCTCCGCCAGGAACGCAAACCAGCTCAAACACGTCGGCTACCCTCTTGCGCCAGTGTTTAGCGTCCCCACTGCTCCCTCCCACCCCAGCCTTGGGAAGGGGCCCAAATGAAAGTGGACAGTACCCGCCTGTCTCCGCAAGAGCTTCCCCGGGACGGCGGGGGGAAGAAGTTGTGTCTCTACTGCGGCAGCCCCGAACACTTCCTTTGGGGGGGTTGCCCACTTCTTCGGCAACGTACCGGGAAACGCACGCACCTAGAGTTCGTGGGAGAGGCGTCCCTAGGTGTGAGTAATCCCTCTCCACGGCTCATGCTGCCAGCTCTGGTTACGTCCAATTCCGAATCTCGTTCGAGTGTCGGCCTTCCTGGATTCCGGATCGGCTGGGCTTTGGATGCTTGTTGTGACCAAGTATCGCTCTCTTTGGTCCGCCTAGACCAACCTTGTCATCTCCCTAAATGGTGAACATTAAGCGACTCCATCCACTACAGGACAGAACCAGTGGTCCTACAAATAGGACCCCTGCACAGGGAAAGGTTTCACGTTCTCGTGTTACCCCGTTTTTCCTCGGCTGTTTTCTGGGGCTTCCTTGGCTACAACGTCACGCCCCTATGCTGGATTGGAAGACGGGTGAAGTTTTGCGCTGGGGCCTGGACTGCCAGTCTCGTTGTCTTTCGGCACCCCGCCGGGTGTGCCCAGTCCTCCACAGTCCTCTCCCAAGCCACTACCTGGTTTTCCGCAACCTTATCGGGCTTCCAAGACGTTTTTTTTCCGAGAAGCGAGCTGGGGACACTTCTCCTCATCGCCCATATGATTGCCCCATAGACCTGCTACCCGGACTAGTCCTCCCGGGGGTAAGGGTCTACCCCCTCTCCGTACCCCGAAACTCGGGCGATGTCGGATTACGTAGAAGAAAATCTACGAAAGGGTTTCATCCACAAATCTACTTCTCCGGCGGGTGCCGGATTTTTCTTTGTGGAGAAGAAAGATGGACCCCACCAAACTCTCTGCCGTCCTACAGTGGCCCCGACCTGTTGGCCTGCGGGCTATACAACGTTTCCTGGGTTTCGCAAAATTTCTACCGGCAATTTATCCCGCACTTTTAACGTGGTAGCACCAATTGTGGCCCTTACTAAAAAACATGCCAACCCGAAACTATGGCCTCCGGCCGCCGAAGAAGCCTTTTCCAAATTGAAGGCAGCATTCGGGCCCCTGCACCGGTGTTATCCCGGCCAGATACTGAGAAACCCTTCTTTCTGGAAGTGGACGCCCCCTTCCATAGGAGCTGGAGCGCTGCTCACTCAAAAGGGGGCCCAAAGGGCAAGACTCGGACCTGCGGGGTTCTTTTCCAGGAACCTTCTCACCACAGAGAGGAACTATACCATTTGGGGATCGGGAAACTTTTAGCCATTAAACTTGCCCTAGAAGAATGGCGCCACCCCCTGGAGGTCTCGATTCCACGTGAATATCTTCACTGAGCACTAAAACCTCCTCTATCTCCAGACGCACAACGTCTGAATCCTCGTCAGCGAGATGGATCTCTGTTTTTTGGGCCCCTTTTAACTACATCATCCACTTCCGACCGCAGAAAAGAACCTCAAGCCGACGCTCTTTCCCGTGCCTCCGATGTTTGTAAAGGGGGGAAGACGCGGGCCCCCCAAACTATTGTACCCCGGAAGTCCCGGGTGTCTGTGGCTCCCACTAACCTCCAAAGGTACCTCCAGGGAAGACGTATGTGCGCCCTGCGTCCGGTTGAGGGTCCTGAAATGGGGTCACTGTTCCCGCATAGCCGACACCCTGGGGTTCGAAGGTCTTATTTTTCGTTGATTTCCCGTTCTACTGGTGGCCTGGCCTCGTTAACGATGTAAAGGAGTTTGTGGGGGCCTGCACCCCCTGTGCCCGCAATAAGTCACCTCGCCAAAGACCTTGCAGGACTACTCCCAAACCCTTTCCTGTGCCTAGCTGTCCTTGGGCCCTATTGCCATGGACTTCATAATGACTTACGACCTTTGAAGGTAATACGGTCATTTGGGTGGTCACTGACCGTTTTTCCAAGATGGCTCATTTTGTTCCCTTGCCGGGCCCCTTCCCTTTTTGCGCCCCGGGTCGCCAATATTTTTTTTAAACACATCTTCGTCTGCATGGACTCCCTTTAAAAAGTCTCGGACCGGGGGAGTCCAGTTCGTCTCGAGATTTTGGCGAGGGGCCCCTGCTCGCTACTGCAAGTGGAACTGGACTTCTCCTCTGCGTACCACCCACAATCCAAGGGCAAGTGGAGAGGTGAATCAGGTCCTAGGTACTTATCTCCGCCACTTCACTTCTGCCAAGCAAGATGACTGGTCCCGTCTACTACCTTGGGCGGAGTTTTCGTATAATTCCCTGGACTCTGATTCGCTGGGGCATCCCCCTTCCCATCTCCCTTCCATCCCTTTCCCTCTGCCTCCTCCGATGTCCCTGCTGTGGACAGTTGGTCCGTGGGCCTATCCCCCTGTCTGGAGGGAGACGCGCCAGTCCCTGCTTCAGGCCTCGCCCGTATGAACACCCAAGCAGACAAAAAAAGAAGACCCCTCCTTCCTTTGTCCGGGGGATAAGGTATGGCCTGCCTGCCAAATATATCCGTTTTAAAAATCCCCAGCTACAAGCGGTTCCCCGTTTTTTCGGTCCGTTTGAAGTCCTGAGGCGCCTGAATCCTGTGGGCTACCCGCTCCGGCTCCCTCCGGCCATGCGCATCCCAAACTCCTTCCGTGTCTCCCCTACTGAAGCCGGGCACCCATAAACCGCTTCTCTCGGTCCGTGGTTCCCCGTCTCCCGTAGCTGATTCCACAATATTTTTGCCGTCAAAGAGAAATTTTGGCCATAAGGACGGTTCGGGGGAGACGATTTTTTTTGGTGGACTGGAAGGGTTTGGGCCAGAGGAAAGGTCGTGGGAGCCGGAGGGAAAAAATCCTGGATAGGGGTCTCTTGTCTAAGTTTATGCGGGCCAGAAAGAAAAGGGGAGGCCTAAGGGGGGGGGGTACTGTAAAGGGTGTCCCTGCGACCCTCGTGCGGGTCGCAGGCACACCCGCAACGACGCAAGCACCTCCTCGGGCCCGGAACCCCGGCACGTTTTTGGGGCGCACTTACCCGTCCCACGCTCCGATCCCGTCCTGGCGCGCGGCTCCTGCTGCCGGCCGGGTGCACGCGCGCCCTCTAGAGCGCGCGCGGCGCACTGCCGGGGAATTTAAAGGGACAGTGCGCCGGTGATTGGTTCTCACCGGGCACGGACCCTATTTAAGCCCTGCCTCTTCCCCAGCACCTTTGCCGAATCGATAGTGCCTTGTGCCTGGAGAGAAGGCATTCCAAAAGTGTCTTGTCCCGTTTACTGTGTACCGTACCTTCTGCCTCCGTCCCTTTGACCACGACCATTGCCGCCTGTCCGACCTTCTGCCTGTCCCCCGACTACGAGCCTGCTTCACGATTTTGTACCGTGCAACACCTCAGCTGCCACCGCAAGCAAGTCATGTCAGGGGTAGCGACCTGGTAGTAATCCCCCGCAGCAAGTCCATCCCGCTTTGCGGGGGGCTCTGGTGAAAAACCGGGCCTACTTAGATTCCGCTCCCTGGCGTGGCTTACGTCATCGCTTGTGGTGGTCCAGAGGATCCACTACCACATCCGTAACAGATATCCCGCATCTTTCTCAAGCCATAGGCGGTGGTCTAGTGGGATGGTGCCAAGAGAAGAGGTCTTCTAGAAAAAAAAAATTTCTTCTCTTTTTCCCCTCCTGGTTTTCGATATTTAGATATATTTGAGCCGAACATTTAAATATAAGTCGTTTTATACCATAAGTCATATTTACCTTATTTTGTGTGCTGTGGAACCCCTATTCCTGTTTATCAAGAAACTTCATAAAGACCTGTCTAGGTCTACTATGGTCTCTGGGCTTACCCACTTGTTGGAAATGCAAACCTGGGCTTATTCTGTGGGTTTATTCAGCCTGACAGGAATGCTCCAGTCCCAACACCATAGGTAGGTCTTGCTCACACAGTTTTGATATTTCTGCCATCTTGACATCCTCCTTGAGGTCTTTCAGCATCAAATTATTTTTACAAAAGCAATACTCTAAATCCTCCATCCGCTTCTCCAGTTAGGTCTATTTGGCGATGAAATATCGGAGTTTCATTCTACGAGACCCTTTTTCATTTTCAAGGCTTTTCATTCTGAACTCAAGCTCTTCCAGTCTGAATGCTTGTCTCCTGCACTTCTTGCTGCAATTTAATCAAAGAGTCCTGTGATATCTGCTGAAAAGTTTCCTGGAGGTCAGGAGCAATCCTCCTTGCCATCTCTTGAGCTAGTCTTCTGTAGTCCAGGTGCATCAAAGAGTTAAGTGCCAGGAATCCTCTTTCTGCAGCGACGTCTAAAAGACACGTACTGCCTGTCTACAGTCGGTGGGTGGTCATTAAGGAGTTAAAGGGGTTGTCTCGATACAAGGATTGCTTTTAATGTTAATGATCTTGCAAAAACAAGTCACTTTGCAATATTTGTTCATTAACAGTGTCCTATTTTTTCAGAGATATCCCCTCTTGTATGGGCTGCATCTGCTCCTCAGGTGGCTTTAGCTACAGACCTGTTTGATCTATCCTAATAGGCTGCCAGCACTAGTTGCTATAGCTCCAGACCTGGCTTCTACTGCAGCCTAGTGGAAGCCAGTAAACACGCCCCTGAATTCAAAGTGAAACCAAGAAAACAGAACTGAGGTGAGATGAATCGATATAGTGAGACAACCCCTTTAACCCGTTAAGGATTCTGGACATATGAGTACATCCAGGGGTCCCTAAGGGGCTTTGCAGGGGGCCGGCTGATCACAGCTAACACCCGTCCGTTACAGCCGACCGGGCAGCGTCACCTGCCCGTGCTGTTTAACCCCACCCTTTGGGGCCCCGCGTCCTTTAATTTTAAAGAAGAGCGGTGGCCCCACCCGTTTTTCTCTCCGATTCTGCATCCCCCCAAACATAGCGCGGCCCTCCCGGTGCCTGGGCAGGGAAACGGGGGGCCCCTTTTGAAGGCCCCCACCGCTTTCCATTTCCCCCCATTGCCCCACTTCCCGTCGCGAAAGGGAGTGGGGGGAAACGGCCTTTTTTTGGGGGCAGTCTAATGCTTTTTCTATGCAATGCAGTTGGCGTATTTAAAGATCGTGCCCCCTTGTGGTTCCCAAGAAACCCTAGGGGGGCTCAAATTTTTAAAGTAATTTAAAAAAAAAGAAAAAAGTTTTTAAAATACAAAAAAAAAATTTTAAAGGTTTTTAAAACCCCCCTCTTTCCCCCCTTTTTACAAAAAAAAAAACAATTTAAAAAAATTTAAAAAAAATCACCGTTTGTTATCGCCGGTCCCCAAAAAGTCCGAATTTTAAAAAAATTTTAACCCTCATTTTTTCCCCCTACGCTGAACACCGAGAAGAAAAAAAATTCCAAACACCCAAAAATTTCGTTTTTTGGGCATTTTACGGGCACTAATAAAATTGGGAAAAAAAAAGTGATCCAAAAAGTCCATGATTCCAAACTGCTAGCAATAAAAAGTATGCCCTTTTCCCCCCCAAAAAAATTTTACCCTCAGGACTTCCTAGGGGTTACATCAAAAAAATTTTTGGGGCCAAAAAAATGGCGCAAATTTAAAAAAAATAGAAAAATGTTTGGAATTTTTTTACGGTACCAAAAAATAACGAAACCCTACATTTTGCTATTGCCAATGCCCTTTTCAAATGTAGAATACAGAAAAACACATTAATTTACTGGTTTTTGAAAAGATTTTTTAAATTTAAAAATCCCGCAAAAATGGCGAAAAATTTTGTTTTTTTTTTCAATTTGTCTCACTTATTTTTTTTTCGGGTTTCCCCTATATTGGGTAGTTCAGGGAATAACACCATTAAAGAACATTTTGTGTTTTTAAAGTTGGGTTTAAAAATAAAAAAGTTATGGCCTTGGGAAAACGAAAAAGGGGAAAAAAAACGTGTCCCCAAAAAAAAAAAAAGCCATTTTTCCTTAAAGGTTTAAAGGGGTGCACAGGAGCATATAGAATGTTTTGATATTTTTTCCCTTTTTGGGTTTTAATTTTAAAAACAAGAGGGTTTTTTATTAAAAAGTCATTTTTTTGGATGATTAAAAATTCCCTTTTCACTAGGAAAAAGTATAATCCCCGTTTTTGTTCTGTTAAGGACTTTTAACTTGTTTTTTACGAAAGAAAAAAGAAAAAAAGGGTTGGGAAAACGGACAGAAAATTTTACTAAAAAACTTTTGGGTTTCCCCAAAGAAAAAAATTATTTTTTAAAATCTGATCAAAAAATCCCACAACGCGTTTTCCCAATTTGCACCATTTCTGTAATTTTTGGGGGCCCCCCAATCAGCATAGATGGGGTGGTGGGTGGGGGGGAATGTATCATGGGGGGGTGTAGGGATCTCAAATTTGGGTGCTGAAATCAATTTAAAAACCCTTTTATTTTATTCATGCAGCCCCATGGGGTCGGGGCCCCTAACTTATTACAGCCAAAAGAAACGAATACGGGCCCCTTGCTTGCTTTTTTAAAAGCTTGGAAAATTTTTTGCCCGTGTGTTTTTAAATGAAAAGGATCCTTATTGAGCGTTAGCTTAGGGTACAGCAAGATTCCCGAAATTTTATCAGTATTAGTTAGAGATTTGGGGAAAAAGTTCCGGGGCTCTGAACAGCACGTGTTTTGGGTGTGGGGTGGGGGGGGGGGGGGGGGGGGGGGGGGGAAAGCAAAATTCCCGTGTTATAAAAGCCTGAGGAAGGGAAGCAGAACATTAACTTTTTTTTATTGATTTACAAAATTGTTCTTATTCAAATCCATATTCTTTCTACTAGAAAAACATTAGCCATTAATGAAAGTATTTTATTTTTATGTGTTTAAGATGTGTTTTATGAAAACAAAATGTCCCCGTATTTTCCAAAATTTAATTTTTTGTCAAAATCTGTGATTTGCCGCAAAGTAAAATAGATGGGTGAACATTTTCTGTCTGGTTATTCTGGATTTTTTGCCTGCTATTTACTTTCTTCAGTATGGGTTGATCTGAAGCACTGCTTTACAAGCACAGCTATGAAATATCCTGAAATACACCTAAGGTATCATCAGAGGCTCATGCTGCTGCACTGTCCCTCTATTATAAAGTTCTGTGTTCAAGATCACAGGAAAGTCAAAGCACGGGTAGATCTTTTCTTTTACTGTGAGAAAAGAATGAATATAACATAAAAACATGTAAGAGTTGAACCTTAGTCTGTGTCTCCACTGCACACATTTTCGGTCATTTTTTCAGCGTTTTTCGTTTTCAGAAACTGCTAAAAAACAACTAGAAACAGATCCCATAGACTTTAATAGTAAAAACGTTCTGTAGTCTCCACAGAACATTTTTTTCCTGCTCACTTCTGCTCCAGGTCGTTTTTTGTAACGTTGCAAAAAACAACAGAGATGAGCTGAAATTTACTATTGGAGTCTATGTAAACCACCGGACATTTTTGGCAGAAATCCACAGCATTTACTGCTATGCATTCCTGAAAAAAAAATAACACACCCCAAAAAAAAATGCGCCAAAAAATGCAAATTGTGTCAAAAAACAGTCGGTTTGTTAGCTGTTTTTGACATGCACTGAACAAAAAAACTCAGTTTTATGAACGGTTTTAGGAATTAGTTTTCAGTGAGTTTCAATGCCATGTAGACCTAGTCTTATGTTAGGATGTGTCCACTAATTATTGGTTGGTGTTCCCTTAAATGGACTAATTAGTTACTTGAGAAACTGCTCAGTAGTTTGAATGCACTGTTTATGTATACACTACTCACACAAAGTTAGGTGGATTTCAGGTAAAATTGATTGAAAACATAAAAATTTCACGCTACAGTGATATTTCATCCTGAAAGTCGGCCATTTAGATCATAGCATGCAATGTTGATTTTCTCATTTTAAACAATTTAATGAAACAAAAGCCAACAAAATGCGGGTTTTCACCCAAAAAATTCAATGTCTCAATAACGTGTAATGTTTTTTTAAGTATAAATTACATTTAAAAAACCGTTCTCATGTGTTCACAAGTCGAGTTATTTACTGTGGGGCAGGCATCCCACTCTTTTTAAGGGCCCCCCTCAATCATTAGGTTAGGGTACAGAGTTAAAGCTTCTATTTTGGCACTCTGTGTTTTCACGGGTTTTTCTAGGAGTTAATCGAAAAGTGCAGGCCACTCATTTGGGCCCCCCCAATCTCTATCAGTATTTCCTAATGATGTCCTCAATGAGGGAGCATTGTCTCCTAAAGATGAAATTAGCTCTGTGTTGTTCACGCAGAACCCCTTTTGGGGTTTAAGATTTATTCAAGTATAGAGATTTTACTGACCATTCACAAAGTGTAGGACAATTTTTGTAATTTACTTTAACCTTTCCCCACTGTAACACCACACCACCCAAGGTCATTGTGGCGATGCATACGCTCTTTTGACATCCCCCCCATCATTGTGGGCCCTAATTTCTGCTCAAGGGGAAAACAACTTTCACACGAACAGCACGAGGACCCCCGAAACAGTGATGCTTGCCTGGTGGTGTTTTCATTTTAGCATGCGACCCCTATTAAATGGTTACAAATGGTCTGACTGACTTTTGGGGTTTCCTTTCCCCCTCACTTAAAATTTTTCCTGAAGTTGTGTATATTTACACGGTTCCCAGGGGAGTGTTTACATGAACCATTATGTCCTTTCTGTACCTTCCGTCTCTCTATATCTTGTTTCAACCTACTGATGACACCTGTGTGTCTAAGCTCAATGGGGCCCTTCTGAGGGGACCTGCTTAAAAATTCGCAATGGTAGGTACTTTTGGGAACAATTGAAAAGGTGTTGTCTTGATCCCCATGATGTAAAAAAGGGTGAAACCATGATGAGGAGGACTTTTTACCCCAATTTAAAAATTGATTCCCAAATTTAGGGACGATTCAGGGATTAAACACCGGGTTTGATTTTTTTCCCTTTAAAATTCCTTGTTAGGATCAAAATTTTTGGGCAAAAAGTACTAAACTTTGGAAAAAAAAATTTTTATGTTTACCCTAAAAAATTTAAAACCCAAAACCAAATATCCCTAACTTTGTGTGGGGGTTTAAAAAAAGAATTTTTGATTCCCCATAAAGGGGCCAGGCTACTACCCCCCTGAAACGAGTTTTCAGTATGGTGACCAAGACCACATGGGCTGTTTAAAAGACACTTTCCCTACAAGATTGTCTTTTCAATAGTGAAAGAGTGTTCCCCAGCATCCCTGCAGGGGTTTAAAAGGGGGTTGGGGGTTTCCAGTTTGTCAGTACTCAGCCCAAAACAGAAAAACTACATCAAATTGGTCTGCAAAAAGGGAGCCCAAAAGGGGATACTCTTCTAAAGATGATGCAGAAGAAAGCTCGCACATAGTTTGCTGAAGTCAAACAGGCCAAGGACAGGGGATAACTGGGGGCCCTGATAGCCCAAGAGAAACAAATTTTGGGTTTCAGATGCTGTCAACCAAAACCATTTTAAAAGAACAAAGTAAGTGTTCTTCCCTACATTTGGGGGCTGCATAAAGACTCCCCAACTGGGGGAAGCTACATTTAAAGGGGGGGAAACCATGGAATTTGCCAAATCCCAGGCCCGGACTCCCTTTTTAAGGGAAAACCGGGCCCCATTTGCCCGGCGGGGCCGCGGGGGGCCCGGGCCGCGGGGCCGGCTCGGAGGGGCCCGCCGGGGGGCCGGTGTTTCCCCCCCGGGGGCCCCCCGAGCGCCCCGGGGCGCGGCCGGGTGGGGGCACGTCCCGGGGGCCCGCAATGGTGCATATCCCGACCGGAACCCCTTTTCCCAGGGGGGCCGACGGGCCCCCCCTTCGCCACCCCGGCTGCCCCGGGTGGGGTTCACCGACCCAGCCATAAAATCCATCAGGGCCGCCGCCTGCCCCGCGCGGGGGTGCAAGAGGCCGGGGGGAAACAGCTGGGTTCTTTCTGATCCCTTTGTTCAGCTCCCAGGGGGCCCGCGGGGAGGGAGCGCGATGTAAATGACGCTTTCCCCGCGACTGTTTCCCCCCCCCCATTTGGGTGAGACCGGCTGCTCCGGAGCAGGTGAAGGAAGAGGAGAGGGGGGAAAAAACCCAGGTGATTTAAAAATTAAATTTTTTTTTAAAACACTTACTGCCCCTCCCTGCTCTATATACCTGGCCCGGGACGGGGCTCCATATACATGGCCCTGCCGGGTCCATATACAGGGCCCTTCCGGGCTCCTATACCGGGCCCCTTTCCCTGGCCCATAACAAGGGCCCCTCCCTGGCCCCATATCCGGGCCCTTTGCCGGGCCTCCATATACACTGGCCCTGCCTGGCATATATACACTGGCCCTCCCTGGCTACGGGGGCGTCTTGGTAGGTTTTTTTTCGGGGGGGGGGAAAACGGGCCCCGGGACCAGACCCCCTGTCCCCGGTCTCGGGAACTTTCCGGGTTTTTCCGGTTCTTTCGTGCCTGTAAAAGCCGACAAGCTGTTCCACTGTGTTGGTCCCCTGGGAGCAGCACCCTTGTGCAGGCAGGGGGGGGGAGGGGGGCTCCCCGGGATGACAGGAGCACAGGAGGGGGGAGGGGGCCCCGGCCGCTCACCCCTGGGGGATTCGGGAAGCAAGGGGCTGTTTCCCTGAGAGGCTCCCCCCCTGCCCCCTTTTCTTTTCTCGCCCCCGGACCAGACCGCAAGAAGGTGAGGAGGAAGTGAGTGAGGAGCCTCAGTTTTCCGGGAAAAATAATTGTAAGTTTGGTAATAAGGGGGAGACAAAATAATGGGTTTCCCGAATGTGGGAAGTACTGAAAAAATTTGTTATGTATTGTATTTATGGGGTATACATTTGTTATGTGTTTGTATAGATTCTGTTTGTTTGTTTATATGTGGGATACCGGGGTGTGTGTGTATACGTGTATGTGTGTGTGTGTATGTTTGCATATTATGGTGTGTATTTTATTTTTTGGGGAAAATTTTTTCTCGGGGTTTTTGTATGTCTTGTGGGATGTACGTGTATATTTGTATGTTTTTATTGGGGGAAAACACACAAAATAACCACAAAAAAACACCTCATTCACATCATTTAAAACAAAATCCTGCCTGTGTGTCCCTTTTGGCTATGTTCACCCGGTGTATTTGGTGGGACGGTTCGCGCCGCCCAATTTCAATGTTGCTTCAGGAGGGTTGCCCCTGATCAGCAAGTCTTCCCCGAAGCACGGGGGTGGGGGGGGGGGCGATGGGGGGGGCAACACCCCGGCCCCATTTGAATGCCTTTATATGTCACTTTTACCCCCCCTATTTCATACAATACGTTTGTTTTGTACGCTTGGGGGAGGCGTGTAATTTTTTGTTCTCTATGAGAAATATGGATTTTTCCGGGAATTACGCCCTTTGGGAAAAAACCCCTTTAAAATGTAAACTACAACCTGGGACAAACATATTTGAATTTTTAATTTTTTTACCTGAAATTTTTTAGGGTTTTTGGTTTTTGATTTTGCTGCTGCAGCCGGGCTAAGGCTATGTTCACGCTGAATAAATAAAGGGGGGGCTTTTCGTGGCGTATTTGCCCCTTCAATACGCCCCACCCTGCCGGGCAAAAATTAATGTAAATCCCTAGTTCTCACAGAGAGCATGAATTACATCTCGGGTTTTTTCCCCTGCGTAAAAAATACACATATAATTTTACACCCTGGAGTTTAAAATGCGTCACTTTTTCGCGGCTTGATAAGGGGGGTGAATGGGGCCGGCCCCCCTTTGGGTTGGAAATACCGCTGAAAAACGTTTTTACTTTCCAAAAAAACACGGCCTACTGCCCTAAGGTTATGTTCACACGCATATTTGGGGGCACGGACCTGTGCGCACCCTATACCCTGCTTTTTGAAAGTATGTGCTCTCCAGCGTGTAATTTCAGCAGCGGGTCCGGGGCCCCCTCCCCTCCATTTTCACTTTCCCCCCCCCCGGGGGGGGGGGGAAGGGATGGCGGGGAGGTCAAAAATTAATTTTAAAGGGCCGGGGGTTTCTTTTTTTGGGGGGAGGGGGAAATAAAAAAGGGCAAAACTAAAAAAACCTAGCCTCCCGCTATTATTTTTAAAAGTTTTTTTTGGGGGGAACTTTGGCCGCATTAAAAGCACAGTTAGCCCCCCCAAAAACGTGTGTAGTTTAACCAAAAACATAATGTTGGGCCGTACTTTTTGGGGGGTAAATTTCACTTCAATACCCCAATACGGGCCAACATTAGGGGAATTCTTTGTGTCACGAGAGCAACGAATTTCCCGTTTTTGGAGAATAAATATTAGTGGGGAAACTTTAGAGGGTCGCTTGGGGCCCCAGTTTTTTCTCTTTAAAAACCTGGTGCGGTTCATGGGGCGTAAAAAGTCCGTGTGAACCCCCCCTTCTGAGCCAAAAATTAAACCCCGGGGGGCCCCGGGGCCCCGGGTGTTTTGGGACCCTAAACAACCGGGCCCCCGCCTGGCTTTATATTCATAGCCCGCCTTTGGGTCCTTTCACTGGGCCCCGCCTGGTTCCCTATTTCACTGGCCCCGCCCGGGTATAATACATGGCCCCCGTTTTGGGTCCATTTTTCACTTGGGCCCCCCTGGTCCCTTTTTACATGGCCCTGCCCGGGTCCTTTACACTGGCCCCGCTGGGTTTTTATACACTGGCCCTGACTGGCTCCATATACACTGGCCCTGCCTGGCTCCATATACACTGGCCCTGCCTGGCTCCATATACACTGGCCCTGCCTGGCTATATATACACTGGCCCTGCCTGGCTATATATACACTGACCCTGCCTTGCTATATATACACTGGCCCTGCCTGGCTATATATATACTGGCCCTGCCTGGCTATATATACTGCCCTACTTGGCTATATATACTGGCCCTGCCTGGCTATATAGACTGCCCTGCTTGGCTATATACTGCCCCTGCCTGCCTATATGATGTCCCTGCCTGGCTATATGATGCCCCTGCCTGGTATATATACTGCCCCTGCCTGGCTATATTATGCCCCTGCCTGGCTATATACTGCCCCTGTCTGGCTATATACTACCCCTGCCTGGCTATATACTACCCATGTCTGCCTATATGATGCCCTGCCTGGCTATATACTGCCCCTACCTACCTATATGATGCCCTGCCTGGCTATATACTGCCCCTCAATGGAGGAAAATGGATTGCCACCAGCAGAAATATGAAGTAAAATCCAAAGAAATTTATTCGGTTTCCATGTTAAAATAGCCACAAACAAGCCACATAGGTAGACAACGTGTGCAAACAAAGGCAAACAGTCAGAGGGGTGACCAGCTGACGTGTTTCGGGCTTGGCGTAGCCCTTAGTCTAAGCTAAGAACAAATGTACCTAGTAGATCCCTACCAATAGTACCAAAACCTCTTAACCAGTATATATAGAAGACAATTTAAAGAGGAAAAATCGGTCCTAAAAAATAACTTTTATTAAATATAATTTAAAATATTGTGATCTATCTCAAAGAACTCACAAAGCACTGGGGGAGGCAAACAACAACCACATGGGTGGGACCAGAGTGATATACAAAACCTGGCCCTATAAATCTAACATCCCCCTACCTAACTGAAAAAGATACAGGATAATCGCCCTGATAAGGGCGTTCCTGTCCGCAGCCTTGCCCTAATTCAAAAACACCCTGTTATTCCTCATGGTCCCGTCCCAACATGTTTCAATCATCCATGACATCATCAGGGGACAGTCTGGAAAGATATAATTGGACCAAGTGTCTGGGTATAATAACAAATAGATGGCTGCAATAATGCGAGGCACAAGAATTAGAGGGTAGATAAATACCTGATGGTAATTACTGATGCAGAGATAACATACCATGCCGTGTTTACATAACAAAAGAGGACACTACCTTACGTTTCATCTGCATAATGCCGCCTTGTAGGTTTGCAATATAAACCAGCAAAACCACCAGGCTGTGGGAAATACAAAAACAAAGAGGGGGATAAGATAAACAGCCAACCCCAAATAAACCCCCCACCACAAAGCATACACCCATATAACTTACATTGAGTTACGAACTGTAATTCATCCC
>JAODAL010041787.1:0-35519 GCA_025379985.1 Phyllomedusa bahiana
TGTTAGACCACACATGGAATATTGAGTACAGTTTTGGGCACCAGTGCACAGGAAAGACATTGTAGAGCTTGAACAGGTACAAAGGCGGGCAACAAAAATAATAAAAGGACTGGGTGGACTACAGTACACAGAAAGATTGGCAAGATTAGGGTTATTTAGTTTAGAGAAAAGAAGGCTTCGGGGGGACATAATAAATATGTTTAAATACATCAAAGGTCAATATAGAGATCTCTCCCAAGATTTATTTATACACAGGGCTGTATCTAGAACAAGGGGTCTTGAGGAACGAAAGTTTCTACATAAACATAGAAAGGGATTCTTTACTGTAAGAGCAGTGAGACTATGGAATTCTCTGCCAGAGGGACTGGTCATGGTGAATTCAATAACCGATTTCAAAAAGGGTTTGGATGCATTTCTGGAGCGTAATAATATAACAAGTTATAGTGACTAGGATTCAGGAGAGGGGTCATTGATCCAGGGATTTTTCTTATTGCCAGATTGGAGTCAGGAAGGAGTTTTTCCCTAAAATGAGGACAATTGGCTTCTACCTCATTGGGGGTTTTTGCCTTCCTCTGGATCAACACCTTAGCACAACAGGCTGAACTAGATGGACGACTTGTCTTTTTTTAGCCTTACAAACTATGAAACTATGAAACTATGAAAACTATGTGTGCAATTAATAAATTGTATTATATTAAAAGTTTTGATATTACTCTATGATTCAAAAGAATGTGTTTGCAATACATGGTTACAGCATAAACATTTTTGATGACCAAATTTATAAAATCCTATACTATTTAACCACATAGTAGTATTAATTTATTCGCCACAAACAGACTAGGTGAAAGTTGTTGTCCTAATGTGGGTGATTTTTTTGCCACACACCTATATCCTGATGCAAGTGCATCAGATAATAGAGGATCTAACAAAAGAATAGGCATGTTTTTCTCAATGATTGTAACAATTTTACGAGTATTCTGAACTAAAAGCGGTTACAAATGTAATTGGATAGTTAGATGTTAATTTATTATTTTTGTAAATATGAATAAGACTATTACGACCTTTAGCTATGAGAAAAATATATTTGAATCAGCTCACCCGTCTTGTATCAGCATCCAGTTTCCCAGGAGCACGGCCGGGCGGAGTCCACACCCAAGGCAAACAGCAACAAAACAAAGCCAGCTACATCCAGGACACTGGTGATAGTTCAATAAAACTTCTGATCTTTATTTTCCAACGATTTAAAAATCAAAGCATGGAGGATAGGTTACATGGTACACGCATTCATGGCACAATAATACGCCACTGCTGACCCTTAGCTATGGCCCCATTTTTAACCTTCTTTAAATTCCAAAATGTTTATCCCCTTTTACTAAGTCTACTGATAATATTGGTACTTTCTACCAAAAAATCTTTTTGTCAGAGCAATTGTGACGTGCTCGCAACATTTCACCCATTGGAATATTTTTGATTATATGTTTTGGGTGACATGAAGATGCATGTAACGTGGTATTACCTGTTGGTTCTTTGCGGCAAGGTTTGGTCACAACAAAATTGTTTTTAACTGTAAGCATTAAAGCCAAAAAAAGCAATGGTTTGCTCTTGAGAAGACAAAGAAAATTTTAAACCCAAATGATTGTTAATGAGAAAATTATTGAAGTCTACTATGGTTGCATGACTGCCTCCGAAATCATGAGGTGGTCGTCGATATAGCGATCATACAAGACTTTAGGGGGCTTAGAAATTTAGTAGCAATTTTTCTAATTTTTAAGAAAATTTGCAACATAGATTTTTCTAGGGATCAGTCCAGTTCTGATGTGGCTTTGAGGGGCCTGTATGTTAGATACACACATACATGACTCCATGTTAGAAACTGCACCCATTAAAGTATTCAAAACAGTGTTTAAGAAGTTTATTAACCCTCTAGGTGACTCACAAAAATGAAAGCATATTGGAGGTGACGTTACAAAAAAAAATTTTCTTGCAGGTTTTCAATTTTAATCCATTATTTACTGGAACACAGTTAATGATAACAGGGAAACAAAACTTAGTATTGATTCCCCAGATTCTGCCACTTTGACAGATTTCCCATATGTGGCCCTAGTGCGCTATTTGTCTCAACCAAAAGCCTCAGAATAGGAGGAGCACCTACCAGACTCTGGGGTCTCATTTTCATTAGGATTTACTCTAAAGACCATTACAGATTTGTGATTCTAAAATTTAATAAAAGACCTCATTTTGGAAACTACACAGATTTTTTTTAGTGTTAGGCTGTAAAAATGGAAAATTAAATTTTTACCAATAATATATTTTAGCTGAAAATGTTTCATTTTCACAAAGAATCCTTGAAATAAAGGACCTTAAAATGTTTCAATTTTGGATTCAACAACCCTCAGGGAACTCATCTAAGAGTGTATTATGCATTCCATGGTCTGTGGATATGTTTTATGTGATACAATTCAGACATTTTTTTCTTATTTGTGGGCTCTATTCATACACGCAGAAACTTTGAAAAATACAGCTCATCGACTCTTCACATGCTGTGGATACCAAGCAGATAAATGGGGTGCTCGGATCCGGTCATAGGCAGGAGGGCATAGGTAAACAGTCCAAATAGAAACTATTTTTTGATCCAGCACACCTGAGGGTGTGAATTTTTTTTTTTATATAAAAATTTCAATTTTTAATTCGTATTTGCTAAAAAAGAACATATGGGGTATACATGCCCCTTTCATCAGGCTCAAAAACCGACATGTTTTGGACAGAAAACGTCCTTAGTCTTGGCATTATTTTTTTAACAAATATGAATTAAAAATTGTGATTTTTATATAATAAAAAATAACATTTCTCACATCCTCGGGTGTGCTGGATCAAAAAATAGTTTCTATTCACACACATCTGACCGTTCATCCTTCTGTTTTCCAGTTTATCAATGAATTCTCCAGGACTTTTCCGCTGCTCGGAGTCTGGAATTCAGTTCCGGGTTACAGAATCGGTGACCATAGAATATGAGGTGGATTCATGGAGCAACTACACTGAGACCCTACAGAACCTGCCTGGTGGAGATGAGATTATTGGTCCTCTCTTCAATATAAAGTCCAGGATAGAACCCAATGTGGTGTCTGCAGTCTACCTCCCCCATTGCTTATGTCTAGGAGGTAATGGATTATATTAAATAACATTGCCTGTAGATCTGAAATAGAAAGTTATTACTTAAGTGCATAATGATTGTTTCTGACCTTACTGACAATAGAGATGTAGGATGGAGCCCAAACACCATCTAAAATAAAGCAAACTTAATACAGGCACTCCCTGGGTGATGAGCGGAATATATACTATACACACACACATATACGGACTATACACACACATATATATATATATATATTTTATATAATATATATTATATATATATATTATAATTATAAAAATGCAGCACTCCAAAAAAACTACTTGAAAAATTAGAAGGAGGGTGCCAGCAGCAAAAGCTTCCGATACAAGAAGTTCCAAAATACAGGGTAAAAAAAGTCCCGGCACTCCAAAATGCATTCAAGCAATAAGGTAGTTTATTCCTCATGCTCAAAAGAGCGACGTTTCAGCTCCCTCACAGAGCCTTTGTCAAGCCTTGACAAAGGCTCTGTGAGGGAGCTGAAACGTCGCTCTTTTGAGCATGGAGGAATAAACTACCTTATTGCTTGAATGCATTTTGGAGTGTCGTGGACTTTTTTTTTACTATATATATATCACTCCAGCACAAAAGGATTGTTTTTTAAATTTTGAAAGTGTAGAGAAAGGTTTCTAAATTTGTTTTGCTGTCTGTGCCCCTGTTAAGAAGATTTCACCTAATATACACCTCACGTGCTGCTGTGGCATGCTGGCACTTGTCGTTCCACAGCTATTATCTGTTGTGGAACATTGAACTGCAAGTGCCAGCATGCCCCATAAGTCTCAGTTTATAACTAGGGAACAGATGTAAGTCGGAACGATGTAAGTCACCAACTAACTGTATTACATTTTGTTTTGTTTCAATCTTATTTCTAAATATTTTTTTAGGTTTCAAAGAAGACAAATCATTGATTAGATGTTTCCACTACAAGGATGATAACTTGGCTTTGGAAACTCCATCCAGAATGGAGGCAATGTATGTTGTGCTAGAGAACCCCACCTTCTCCTGTATTGGGGTCATTTTATATCCCTTGAACCTTTTAAGAGAGGAAATAATAAAACTCATCCCTTATCATGGAATGGCTCTGGTATTTTATAATACAATTACCAGGGATGATGGAAAACACAAGTATAGACTCCATCTGTATCTGCTGCCGAGGATCTGCACAGTGGAAAAGGTATGATAAGGAGATGCATAATGGCTTCATGTTGGTTCAATGGCGTTTCGCGCGTACCCGCGCTTCATCAGAAGTATCTTTACTTCTGATGAAGCGCGGGTACACGCGCGAAACACGTTAAGTTCTGTTTATATGTTTTTAATTTTGCATCGGTAACTCCGTAGCAATTTTAAGAATAAAAACCTTTTAATTAAAAAAGCCTTTATCCTGGGCTTTTTTTATTTTCACTGCACGTGCGCCGGGTCCGTTTTTCCTTTTTTCCTCTTAGCAATCTTCTCCTACCGGTCCACGGAACGGAGCTCCAGAGACCAGCGGCTGCCGTAGTAAGGGCTACAGGATACAAATAGCACTGCAAGCGCTTATGAGTGTTGTGCCTCTACATTAGTAGCGCAACACCAAAAGGTGAGAATATATCATCACTTTCCACCTATTACCCCTATTGTTACAGTATAACACTATTGTGCGCCCCCTCTCTTTTTTCTTTTCCCTGCATATATCTCAAGAGGAAGAATATGGTTAAGATGAGCAGCCTAAAAGTAAACTATAAGATTTTATGATAATCTGTTGGGATAAGTCTATGTCTATCTGTGGCCATACAACGGTTGCCATGTGCATTATAACTTGTTCAGAGCCTGGTACTCACAGAGTGATTGGCTCTTCTGGACTCCTTTATAATGAGTCTCCTGGGGACGCATGGCTGGGAGCAGTCGCCTAACTTCAAACAAGTATTGAAACAATAGAGGAACGCCAGCGTCAACCCATAGACATATTAAAAGAAAGTTAGTCTTTATTTATCAAAGCTTTAAAAATCCTTGAACGGAACGAACATCATAACGATACCCATTCATATAAGTTCAACATCCTGACTGACGCGTTTCAGATTGCATTTGATCCTTAGACGTAGCATATATGTGGCCATACAATGGTACATCCGCTTTATTTTTTTTACAGTTTTTGTCCTCATTTAATATTTTTCTATAATTTCTTCTGTTCACCATCTTTCAATATATTGCTCTCTCTGTTCTGCTACTACTATTACTATTTTTAACTGCTTCTATTTTAACATTTTTCTTTTCAAACAAAGTTACTGATCAGATGCAGGATTTTTTTTAGAATTTTTTCTCAATATATTAAGTATTTTTTTTTTTATAGCCATAGAGTAAAATGCTGCAATCCTGTCGGTCTGTGGTCATCACTAAGGCGAGCTTATTACTATATACATATATAAGCTCCGAATAGTTGTAACAAAAGGCAGATACATTATTTTTTACCTCCTCGGCCGTGTAAGGAATATCAAGGTCTATATCAGAAAAAAATAAGGCCCCGGTCACAAGAAAGAGATAAATGATACAATTAGCCAATCATAAATCTAAGTCTACAAAAATGTTCAAAATTATTTATTTTGTTTAAATTACCTATTAAAATTAACAACAAAACTTTGTTGTTATACAGAAAATTGAGAAAGATGAGAAAAGGTATTCATTTAAGAGAATTCATAAACCCCCTCAGACCGAATCTGTGTATTCTAAGAAGAAATACAGAATAAATGGGCCTCCAACTGCAAGTGTACTCCCCAAGGTGAGCTGTCTTCTGAAAATAGTGGGCCTTATGTATGAAAAACTGTCCAGTCATAAGACTGCCTTTCTTGACCATAGGAATCAATCAGAGCCCATAGCAACCAATCAGAGCTCATAACAACCAATCAGAGCTCATAGCCACCCATCAGAACTCATAGCCATCAATCAGAGCCCATAGCAATCAATCAGAGCTCATAGCAACCAATCAATCAGAGCTCATAAAAACCAATCAGCACTCATAGCACCCAATCAGCGCTCATAGCACTCAATCAGAGTCCATAGCAACCAATCAGAGTCCATAGCAACCAATCAGAGCTCATAGCAACCAATCAGACCTCCGCTTTTGAAAGTGGAGCTTTGATTGGTTGCTATGGACAACAAAGACAGTCTTACTGCTTGACAGTTTTCATACATAAGGTATGTCTTAGTTTTCAAGCTATTTTACAGTTTTTATAAAAGTTTCTTATATACACAATAAAATGTGGCACATGTGAAAACTCAGCAATTTTTGTGTCCCTGTTATAGACTCTGCTGTTTGAGAGTTCCTGCCCCTCAGAAATTTACCCCTTCATAGAAATCAGAATTGAAGGAATGGAAAACACAGATGTGAAAGTGTCTATACATCCTGAAGATGAAGATGTTACAGTCTGGGAAACTGAGGTGTCCGCAGGTAATGTAAAGCAGTAAATGGAAACTGACTTTAAGGAGGGTCATTGCGGAGCTGCTCCTTTGTATTTAAAAAAATACAAATTTTTAATGAGTAATCATCAGTTTTTCCTTAGGACAGTTCCTCCCATCTTAATGAATTCCTTAAATTCCTCCCCCAAGAAAGTTACATGTTCTGGGCCATGCTTGGCTACTTAATAGCCATTTTGGGATTTCTACTATGCACTTTCCTCCATCCTGGAGACTCCTCCGTCTTCACTTTATGATCAGCACCATTTTGGGCCCCCCCTTATTCCTCAGTTTTTGAGTTTTATGGCATCCTGATATCATCCCTCATGTAGACATTTTATTTCCAGGGTAGATACCTTTTTGTAAGAGAGATCAGTGCGAACACTTCATGAGCATTTTGCATCCTGATGAGGTACACTACATTCAGGCAACCATTCCCATGACTCTCCATTTTCTGTAGGTCATATTAATGAGATACCCTATATATTTTCAAATAGAATTTGTTATAAGGCTTTGTTCACATTTTTGTTTAGGGTTCTGTTTTGCGCCTCCATCACAGAGGTGGAATAGGATGGATCTCAATGATGCTTTACAGGCCCTGGGGTCTACACTGGGGTCGGTCGGGTTTCTGTCATGGTTAATAGAAGTAATGGTGCATGCTGTACCCATGTGCTGTACCAAAATCTGTAACCTTATATTTATTAGCATTATTATTCACCTGACATTTTGTTGTTGATGGTCTGATTATTCCTGAGAGACAATGCTCTGTGAGCTTTCTTTATTTAAGCACTCCTCCCTCACTTGACCTTGCCAGTCTATTGGTGTTTCTTTGTGAAGCTACCTATCTTTGGCTGCTGTTTCTTTGTTTGCCGTCTTTGTTTTGACCTTTGCTTCCGTTTACCTATCTACACTTGTACTCTGACGGCCCTGACGTTCTGCCTGTGACCTGACAATGCTGACAATGCTTGTACACTGCCAGCCATGAAATTCTTGCCTTTGACTTGATTATACTTCTGTCTGACTCTTAAGTAGTGCATCAGAACACTAGCTGTCTCAGCGGTGACCTCACCGGGGGTAGCAACCTGGGAATTCCCTTGCAGTGGAGTCCAAGCCCTTTTGTGATGGTTGAGGGTGAAGACCAGGAGCTTCTTAGATTCCACTCGTCGATGAGGTCTATCACTAAAACCATGGCTTACAGAGTGGATCCACATCCACATGTTACAGTACAGACAGGCCATGAGACCTACTGACGTACCTTTGCCTGAGGCTCTAAATATACAAACTGAAGTGGCCCAACAGGGCTCTCACCAAGAGCAACTCTTACAGACACTGCAGAGAGGCTTCGGGAGATCCAACAGAAACACAGTACACAGTGGCCACAGTGGCTCCATCTCTGGACACCAATGTTCCAGAGACTGCTTCAGACTCCACCTTAATCTGCTTCTAAGGAGCCTATGCAGGTTGACTGACTCCACCCGTCCGATGAAGAGAGTATTAGTAGGCAAAACCTTAGCCCGTGTCTTAACTGTGGTGGAATTGGACATTTCCTAAAGAATTTTCTGTCTAAACTCCAGTGCCTAGGCTTTGTGAAAGAGACAAATCCTCTCTGCATTTGGACATCCCTGTGCTTCTTGTCCTGCCTGCTGGTAACCGTCAGTTCCGGTCCTTGTGGATTCAAGCTCAGCTGGAAACTTCATTTATGCTGCCTTGTTGTCCAAGCATTGCCTTCCTTTGAGTCCTTTCAAGAAGCCTTTGACCATTCCCTCCATTAATGGTGAGGTTTTGACTTTATTATCCTATTCTGCACTGAGCCATTAACCCTACATGTTGGGACCCCACATCAAGACAAACTTTCCTTTTACATGCTTTCTAGATTTACTGGCACCATTCTTCTTAAACTCCCCTGGCTATGGCTTCACTCTCCTGTGATTGACTGGAAGTCCAGTGAAGTCACTCGTTGGGACGACTTATGTCACACTTCTTGCCTGTCTACCTTGTATCAGACTCCAGGGTCACGTTCAACTTTCCATTCCTTCTGGTTTGCTAGCAGCCTACAGAGACTTTGTGGACGTGTCCTGCAAATGTTTCATAGCCCTTATGATTGCCCTGTAGAGCTCCTGCTTGGTACCACTACTCCTCGTGCCGAGCGTATCTATTGTCGATGCCTGAAACCAAGGCTAAGTTGACCTATGTTAAGGAGAATTTGGAGAATGGCTTTAACCATACAATAATGTTATATCAAGAATGGAAATATATATACCGCTTCTCCAGAACCAGAATGTTCTAACTCCATTTTACGCTTTTCTTGAGATATATCTGCCATTTTGTTCTAACTCCACCAAGGCAACATGGTAAAATAACACGTGGTCATGTTTCTTATTATTAGTACACAACAATTCCATTCCACAATTGGAATTGTGTGATGTTGTTATTGTATTAGTTTGTGTGTTGTTCACATTGGGAAAATTTTATTGCTTGTGTTGACTGATTGACAGGCACGGAGGGGATTTGAGATGCTGCTGCGTCATCTCCCGGCATGCCTTGAGAAAGCGTGTTTACACGCGAAACGATCGTTGGCAGTACTCTTCCATCTGTCTCCGCCTGGTTTTTAGGCTGCATTTAAAATAAAGATAGGCGAAAATGGTCCGGTGAGTCCCGCCCTGTTTCTTCTAATAGCTGTCCATTCCACATTTGATTACTGTGAAAAAGTATCACGACCACAAAACTTCAAAGCCCTATACTGAAATTTAGAAAAAAATTGGAGTTAGAACATTCTGCTTCTGGAGAAGTGATATGTCCACTGCACGTTGGCATTTTCTTAAATTTTATTTTTGTCTTTACGGGAGGGGGGGGAGTTATAAATTGTGCAGCAGTTTTTCACATTTTTAATAAAATTTGCAACACTGATTTTTTTAGGGACTAGTCCAGTTCTGACGTGGCTTTGAGGGGCCTGTATGTTAGACACCTCCATCAATTACTCTATCTAAGAAACTACAGCCTTAAAGTATTCAGAACAGCATATAGCCTGTTAGTTGTTTCATGGAAATTAAAGCAAAGTGGAAGTGAAATTTTAAAATTTTGGGGGTTTTTTTGCCGATTTTCAGTATTTATCCATTATTTACTGGAACACGGTAGATGCGACCAGGGAAATTCAACTCAATATGGATTCTTTTGATTCTGTCCTTTTTAGAGATATATTCTATGCGGCCATAGTGCGCTATTTGACTGAACCGCAAGCCTCAGAATAGGAGGAGCACCTACCGGATTTTGGGATCTCTTTTTCATTATGATTTTCTTTAGGCGCCTTTACAGGTTTGCGGACGCCCTAAGGTGCTAAAAATTAATAAGCAACCCTAAAAATATCCCATATTGGAAACTAAACCATTAATGAATATATCCAAAGGTGGAGTATACAGACCGCACAGGTGTCTCAAAAATTGTTTCAGCGTTAGGCTGTGAAAATGGAAAAACAATTTTTCCAGTAATCTGCAATTTTAGCTAAAAGTGTTTTATTTTCAAAAGGTATCCTGGAAAAAAAGCATTACGTCTCCATACAGGATTTGTGGGGGCACCAAGAATTACAGTCAACTTCAAAGGTCCCTCATATAACCAATGTGTGTGCACTGTTTTAAATAAGTACTGTATGACCAACCGCTATGGATGTACCCAGGCCATGGTTAATGAAAGGAGTTACACAAACTCATTTGAACAGATGAAAAAAATACATTTGATTAGAACAATTACGGTAAATACTGCACAAACATCACACACACAAAATAATAAATGATAAAGGGCTATGATATATGTGTTACATTATAGCCCTGTTCAATGACACTAAAATAAGGCAAGTTATAAATACATCTATCAAAATTTTGACATTTGAATGTTGAATGATGTCCCCTCAACAAACATCCTTTCTGCCCCAAAAACAGAGCTAATATATTTCTAACAAAGTAATATAATATATTATGTACACAGCAGGTGCACAAAAGTATAACCATAACTATGAATGCATATGTGTAAATAAAAGGTGCTGCTGTTGCCAAAATCAGTAATAACTATGACTACTGTAATGGGAAACAAATGTATATCCAACTACAGGAAATATATATCTTGGTCCACAGATATCAGGTCTATTGCGGTGTGTTTTGTTGCCCACTTAGTATTTAAAAGGCGAATTTGCCTTCAATTTCAATATTCCAGAGACACCCCAAAAAGAACAATTGAGGACACATATATTATAAGGCCCATCCAAATGAGAAAAAATTTGATTAGATAGTCCCTGGCTCAGCATCTACTAAAGTAAAATATAAAAAATGTAATAATATTTATCAGTAAGAACCAAAAAGGTTATTTAAAAAAAAAAATCTAATTTTTTGGGTTTCATTGAGGCCCTGGGTGTTTACTGATTTCAATCTATGGATCCACTCTGTTTCCTTATGTAAAATCCTGATGTCCCAGTCCCCCTTCCTAATGGATGGCCAAATAACTTCCACAACCAAAAAGCTTAGCTACTTAGGATTACCACAATGATATTCCCAGGCATGTCTTGCTATCGGGGTATCTCTCTTATGTTTTATATCACCCAAATGGTCCCCATTACGATGACATAATTACCTCTTTGTTTTACCGATATAGTTGAAGGGATATGACCTTGTGCACATATAGATTACTCCCTCTGTCTTACAGTTGGCAAAATCACACAGACTATATTGTTTATGGATTGAGCAACTTGTAATGTGTCACCGAATATAGGGACAGGCTATGCAATCAGTTTCCATTGGAGGCACGTTCCTTGCTTATGTGTGGGGGGAGCATAGTGACTATGCACCAATCTGTTCCATAATGACCCCCCCGGTTGATAGGTGTTAACAGTTTATTGGGTAAAACATCCGTCAAATCAAGCATCTGTGTGCTCTTCTCCCACCTGAACCCACTCAGCCTCACTTCATTGAGAAAATTTTCTTCACCAGAATAGGTTTCCTCGTAATGCACCATGCAACTGTTTTGCAATCAGCATTTTATGATAAACTGATGCAATGCCTGATCTCTCATGTAAACCTTGTATTTTCAAGGAAGATGCAGCTTATTTCTCTCAAGTTCCTACCATATGTTTCATACTTGCTCTTCAGTCCCTGTTTGTCTCCTCTTTGGCTCTTCTGGATATGTTTCAAGCTAGCTCTATAGTTTCTGCTCTGAAATCTGTCAAATCAACCCAATCTGCTACAAATCCCATCTACCTCCCTTCCTCTGCATTTACTATTGTCATTATGGTTTTTTATGAACAGTTGCACCATTTGAACAAATAGTACCCAACATACAACATTCGCATCAATATTACCTTTGATAATTACAATGCTCTTATGGCAGCTGTTTGGATTTGGCCAACTTCGTGCTCAGTTACAAATTATACTATGTGAAGCCAATGGACAATAATGTGAATGTAAATCCCACTTCGGCATACGCGCCTGTTATGACCTTTTTACACAAATCGGTAATACTTGTGTATATTTGCTCAGAACCTTTGCTAAACATTAACAATAGATATGAGCTTAAGGATCTTAGCTGCAGAAGCTATACTGTATGTATGCATATATATACATATATATATGTGTGTGTGTATATATACATACACTCACCGGCCACTTTATTAGGTACACCATGCTAGTAACGGTTTGGACCCCCTTTTGCCTTCAGAACTGCCTCAAATTCTTCGTGGCATAGATTCAACAAGGTGTTGCAACGATGCTCAATTGGTACCAAGGGGCCCAAAGAGTGCCAAGAAAATATTCCCCACACCATGACACCACCACCACCCGCCTGAACCATTGATACAAGGCAGGATGGATCCATGCTTTCATGTTGTTGACGCCAAATTCTGACCCTACCATCCGAATGTCGCAGCAGAAATCGAGACTCATCAGACCAGGCAACGTTTTTTCCAATCTTCTACTGTCCAAATTTCGATGAGCTTGGGCAAATTGGAGCCTCAGTTTTCCTGTTCTTAGCTGAAAGGAGTGGCACCCGGTGTGGTCTTCTGCTGCTGTAGCCCATCGGCCTCAAAGTTCGCCGTACTGTGCGTTCAGAGATGCTCTTCTGCCTACCTTGGTTGTAATGGGTGGCTATTTGAGTCACTGTTGCCTTTCTATCAGCTCAAACCCCAGTCTGCCCATTCTCCTTTGACCTCTGGCATCAACAAGGCATTTCCGCCCACAGGACTGCCGCTCATGGATGTTTTTTCTTTTCGGACCATTCTCTGTAAACCCTAGAGATGGTTGTGCGTAAAAAATCCCAGGAGATCAGCAGTTTCTGAAATACTCAGACCAGCCCTTCTGGCACCCAACAACCATGCCACGTTCAAAGGCACTCAAATCACCTTTCTTCCCATACTGATGCTCGGTTTGAACTGCAGGAGATTGTCTTGACCATGTCTACATGCCTAAATGCACTGAGTTGCCGCCATGTGATTGGCTGATTAGAAATAAGTGTTAACGAGCAGTTGGACAGGTGTACCTAATAAAGTGGCCGGTGAGTGTATATATGTATGTATGTATGTGTGTGTGTGTGTGTATATATATATGTATGTGTGTGTATGTGTGTGTATATATGTATATATATATATATATATATATATATATAATACGCTGCCTAGTCATGTTGTACCACTGTATTAACATTTTATTGATTGATATTTCATTTGCTTGATATCCTGCAAAGACTCAGAGAACAAGAATAGTTGTAACTTAGATTGATATATTTTTTTTAAAAAATATTGCTTGCATTTTTTCTTTTCCAGAGGAAATGTCAGAGCCTTCATCATCTTCCGTGTCCAGGATTATGACCCTGCCGGGTATGTTCTGAGTTTCTATGTGGCATCATTTTTTGCCAACGTTCAAGAATAAAGCGATGATTCTGAACATAAAGTAATCAGAAGTTTATAGAGATTTCCTGTGTAGTATAATCATTTATTAATAGTATTATGCAGATGTTTTAACTTCACTGAGGTAGAAGCAGCAGCCTGAGAGGATCATATTCTGCACTGGTTATTGGCATAGAGAACTTTTCAACCATGGTGGACAATGCAGCCAACATCATCCATTACTTGGTGGTCGCTGGTTAATGGTTTATCCTGTGGGCTGATCATTGGTGGTTTTGGGTGAGAGGTTGGAGTCCTTGATTTGATTTGTATGGATGTGTGTTCTTATAGATCACCGAGAAAATCTTGTAACCTGTAGTGGCTAAGAAAAAGCAGATTAGTATGTCTAAGAGTATGTTCACACAACGTACTAAATTTACACTTCAAAATTTGCTTCAAGAAACGCCTGATTAGAGGTGTGTTCTGAAGCAGATTCGAAGTGTAAATTTACATGTCAGGTTTTGCTATATGTGTATACTTGTGTATATGTGTACACTTATAAATGGTAGGGTTAGGGTGCACAAAAATGTTTACAATACCATATATACTAGCATATACACTATAGTGTACTAGTATATATAGCATTATAAATAATTTTGCTGTCCGCACCCTAAACCTACTGTCCCTACCCTACTTAACCCTACCCTAACCTAACTTTAACTGAACTTTTTATTACCTTTGGTCACCATGACATAATCATGGGGAGCAAAAGTAGCGGGTGAGACAGTATGGGGAGAAACATCACGAGGAGAGACAGTACAGGGAGAGCATGTATGGAGAATGACAGTGTGGGGTAAGGTATCACATTATGGGGAGATACCAGTACAGGGATTTTGTCACAGTTCACAGTAGTGGATCCACTGGACCACCACAAGCGATGGCGTAAGCCATGCCAGGGAGCGGAATCTAAGTAGGTCCCGGTTTTCACCAGAGCCCGCCGCAATGCGGGATGTACTTGCTGCGGCGGGAGTCTACCAGGTCGCTACCCCTGACGTGACTTGCTTGCGGTGGCAGCCGAGGTGTAGCGTGGTACAGAATCGTCAGGCAGGCTCGTAGTCGGGGACACGCCATAAGGTCAGGACAGGCGGCAAAGGTTCGTGGTCGAGGGACGGAGGCAAGAAGTTACGGTGCACGGTAATCCGGACAAGACTCAAAGAACGCTTTTACAGTAGGCGGTAAGGCACTAAAGATCCAGCAGGGTAACTAGGAAAAGGCAGGCTTAAATAGGGGCAGCGACCGGCAATAACGAATTACCGGTGCGCTGGCCCTTTAAATTTAACACTGCTGGAGCGCGCGTGCCCTAGGGAGCGGGGCTGCGCGTGCCGCAGGACAGAAGCTACAGCAGGAGCGTGGCCGGGTAAGTGTGCAGGGGGACAGGCAGGGGAACGAGTGCGCCCTCGACCCGATATGCGGGTCGCGGCGCGGCTCGGCAGCGGGGCTTGGATGCGCTGCGACCCGGGATGAGGGTCGCAGGGGCTTCCGTGACAGATTTTACTTGCATAAACATCTCAAAAATTGACAGGGCACTTTACGTAAGTAAAATTGTCACAAAGTATTTGTCACAAATACGCTTGTAAAATACATGCCATGTGAATGATGCCGCATATTGTAAATTAGAATCAATGAGAGGTGTTTAGAACATTGTTTGAAGGTTATTTTGGGGCATTTTTTGGCACAAAATATGGCCCAAAAAACATTGTGTGAGCATATCCTAAGAGTTTAGGGTAGCTTATGTTACCTAGTGGGATGCACAACCTTCTTTCCGGTAGGTATTAAAGTGCACCACAGTTATGTCTTTAGTGACTGGGTCATTTAATTTTCTGTGTTTTGGATATGTGGGAGATTAGAGAGAGGTTGTAGCCGGGGCAATGATTGTGATAATAGGTCATATTTCTCATTACAGGGGAATGTCGTCCTGTCTCAGAAAAAAGTCTCCATTTTGTGGATAAACACCGGGCAGACCTGATCCACATGATCTCTGTGGTAGACCCAGTACTAGATGATCTCCTTCATCCAGATCTATTATCCAATGAACAATATAAGACTGTCCTCAGCAAAAACACCAAATCAGAACAGATGAGGGAGCTTTATGACTATATAAGATCCTGGGGTAATAATGACAAAGACAAAGTCTACAAGAGTCTAAAAAAATATAACCGTCCTATCATCAAACAGCTGGAAAAAAAAGAAGACGTCCCTGCGGAAGATGATGAACCCCAGACTTCAGTTAGTCGCTTCAAATGCAACCTCTATTGAAAATGTGACTGAAAAGGGCAGATCTTAGGACTATCGGCATGGGAGTTGTCCTCCCAGAGTCAGTCTTGTGAGGCCAGCTCCTTACATAATAGTCAGCCAGGCTCAACAGCTCAAAAACAACATTAAATTGGTTGTCCAGTGTAAAAAAAAATCAAAATAATGTCTCTCATAGTTTGGCACGGTGGAAATGTATTTGTATGTATGTATTTGTATTTCTTTTTCCATCACCAGAAAAGCTGAGCACTTAGTATATGACAAAAGAAAGAAATTATAAATCAAATAAATCTTGGTCATAATTAATTTTTTCCATAACTCACTCAAGAGATTAGAGCCAATGTACCCAGCCACAAATCCTATCTCAAATGTAAGAACTTTCAGTTATAGTTGTGGCAGAGCCACCAGTGGTTGTTGCATGATCCTGCTACTACATGGTCTACGGCCAGAGACCTTCTGCAGATGCGCCACTGAGGACCTGGGCTCGGTGGGGAAAAGCCACCTATATTTTGTCAGTAGTGATATATTACTGACACTTACAGTAGCGGCTAGAATAGCTGCAAGGCAACTATGTATAGGGTGGCTCTTTCGGGACAGCTATAGTATTGGGTGGGTGGCTGTCGCCGCATTCCAGGTCCCTGGGTTCCAGCCCAGATATTGGATAGCTCTCTGAAGACCTATTTAAGGCCTCCTACTCCAGGTGATCTGGGGGCGTGGTTGCTACCTGAACGTTTGGAGCAGCAGAGCTGGGGGAGAGCTCTGGCCCCCAGAGGCTATAGGGAAGCCTGGTACAACAGTGAGGATACTGGAGTTTTGGGGTGCTGTGCAGTAGGCATGGACCTATGGACAGAGAGGGACTCTGAATGTGAATTAGTGGCCAGATGGCAAAGGATTTCTTTTTATGTGTTTGTTTTTTTTAAACTGTACATATGCCTCAATAAATCTGGCTGAGGCCAGTATAAAACATTCCCCAGTCTTGGAAGATTTGTGTGCCAATATCGTCCGACCAAGGACGGCGATCCAAAAGCTAAGTGTGGATCTCCAGGACCTGCCAAGATGGCAGCCCAGAGCTGTGGTAGCTTACAAGTGAAACTCAATATTGGCTCACATTCAATCTTTTCACATTCATATTTGGTATGCCTATGTTGGTAAATTTATACTTGGGAACTTGGTGTTCCTAATCTCTGACTAAGAGACTCCTATGAGGAGTTATAACTTAAAGGGGTTCTCTGGGAAAAAAAGAAAATGAAATAGATAAACTTCATGTCATAATGAAAATATTCCTAAATAACTTAAATTAGTCTACTCATTTTGTCTAGGGAATAATCGTTATAGAAGAACAAAATGGCTGCCGGGCTCCTTCCGCAGCAGAAACCTGTCCTACAGGAAGTAGGACAGACTCTGAGTTACTTCCTGGTTGAGCTGACTGACCCAACTGAGCTCAACTTATAGACTTGTGGTATGAGGGTCGGCTCTGCAGAGTAGAAAGGAGACTGAGGGCTGGACACATGCACATATATACATATAAATGGGTGTGGATATAGTATATAGAATCTATAGATCTGTTGTGGGAAATGTAGTTATCAAACAGAGCGCCTGGCAACTGTAGCTCCGCCCACTAGCCCAGTGAGGAGAAAGATCCAACATGGTAATATTATGTGATATAACAGCTTCTGTAAGTTGTTCAAACACTAGATTATGACAGATAATTACTGCTTATCTTTTACTATTCCCTCACTATAAGTTCTTATTTTTCTTGGTTTCTCACAAAACCCCTTTAAGCTGTAATTCTGACTTTCTAAATGTCCCCTGCATTTAATTCACCAAACCCCTCTGTAATCTGGAGGAGGGGTTGATGGGGTTTTGGAATTTCCTTAAAACACCTTGTGGGTGTCACAGACCAGTGTCAGAGCCAGGAATTACCACTGAATATAGGTCTTTCCATTTGTCTTTAAACTATATTCAGCTATGAACCTTGCACCGATCCAATTGGTAAAGGTTATGTACATTTGTATGTATGTTTGGTAATTTTTGTAACTAAGCATTGTACCTTTCTATTAAAGCTCCAAATATCCCCGAGAGCTTGAGTGGTTGCTGATGCACATGACCTGTAGTGTTAAGTTCTTTCACTCTCTTAAGAGGTGGGGGTACTGAGTGTGTTCCCGAGCATGTGGATCTTTGGGAAAATTGTGGTGCTCAATGTATAGGCGGACTGCAGGCTGAATGTGAGCTGTGGAATTGCATACTCTGGTCCTCCCCCATTGTACAGAAGGCGTTGGGACCTGAGTGTGTTTCCGAGATGGATTGTGCTCTAAAGACCCCACCTGCGTGTGGTTCCCCTTTTCTATGACACATAATCAAGTTTGGCAGAGGGATCTGATTTTCTGCCATCCTCATAGTTTCCTCATATGACATTCGAGATTCCTTCTCTTCACCTCCATGCCCTGACAACTTTGTGTGAATTTTCTTTTGGCTTCCTAAAGTTACACATTAGCTCAGTACAGTGTGTCAAGTCCAGGAGATCATGTGGTAAGATTGTGTTTTTTTAAGGATAGCCTTTATACCAATACACATCTTGTCCTGCGATGTAATGGCCTGGGTGCTGGTGGAGATCCATCAGCTGTATGCGACTCCTCTGGGAGTGCATACAGCTGACCCTCGAGTTACCCGCTGGCACCCGAGCACTGCCCTGGCCTAGGCTCCAACAGGGATCACTTCAGCTACTGTATATACGACTCCTCTGGGAGCGCATATAGCTGAAAACACTATTGCGGAGATGAGAGCGAGTGCTCCCTGCTCTGCAATAGGACTCCGGAAGGCCGCAGCTTGCGTCCCACCCCCCGGAGTTTCCGGAACAGACAGTGTGAGTGTCATCATGCTGCCTGTGCCAGGAAGAAGATGCATCGGAGCACAGGGGAGAAAGGTTAGTACTTGCATTTTTTAACAAAATCTGTCTATGGGAGATGTATACCTGCCTAAAACTGCCTATACCTGCCTATGATTGGACATATACCTGCCTATAACTGCCTATACCTGCCTATGGGGGAACATATACCTGCCTATAACTGCTATAGGGAACATATACCTGCCTATGAAGGACATATACCTGCCTATACCTGCCTATGTAATTTTATTGGTATCCATATTTATTTTCGAAATTCACCAGTAGCCGCTACATTTTCCACCCTAGGTTTATACTCGATAAGTTTTCCCAGTTTTTTGTGGCAAAAGTAGGTGCTTCAGCCTTTATTCGGGTCGACGTATACTTGAGTATATACGATAACTAGAGATGGGTGAATTTCTCAAAAATTCGGTTTGGTCACTTTGCCGAATTTTACGACAAAATTAGTTTCGGTCCGAATTACTTCGGCACGAATCGCGTTAAAAAACAGCTATTTCCAGGCTGCACAGAGCCTGTAGGGTGCTGTAGGTCAGGCAGTGACACAATGACATTCTGGAGGTGGCAAATCGCGTATAGGCCAAGAGTGGCACATTACACAGTGTGGAGGTCACGACAGCAGCAGCATGAGGTCAGGCAGTGAAACAATGACATTCTGGAGGTGGCAAAAACAGGAGTAGGCCACAGAGTGGCACAATGACACAGTGTGGAGGTCACGATAGCAGCAGCATGAGGTCAGAGAGTGGTACAATGACATTCTGGAGGTGGCAAAACAGTAGTAGGCCACAGAGGGGCACAATGACAGAGAGTGGAGGTCACGGCAACAGCTGCATGAGGTCAGGCAGTGATACAATGACATTCTGGAGGTGGCAAAACAGTAGTAGGCCACAGAGTGACACAATGACTGAGAGTGGAGGTCACGGCGGCAGCAGCATGAAGTCAGCCAGTGGCACAATGACATTCTGCAGGTGGCAAAACAGTAGTAGGCTACAGAGTGTCACAATGACACAGTGTGGAGGTGACCGCAGCAGCAGCATGAGGTCAGAGAGTGGCACAATGACACAGTGTGGATGTCACGGCACCAGCAACAGCAGCAGCAGCATGAGGTCATAGAGTGGCACAATGACAGAGTGTTGAGGTGGGTGGCAATACCAGTCCCTGGTAAAGATGGTTGGTGGCAGATGGAGAAACGGTCAGCAGATGTGTGGCATCAGGCAGGTGGCGGCATCAGAATAGTGGCTGAGGCAGGTAGTTTGAACCCAGACTGACGCCTAAGGCATTGGTGTGTGGAAATCCTGGCCGATCCACGCCTGATCATCTTGACAAAAGTCAGTCGTTCCACATTTCCGTGGACAAGTGGGTTCTCCTTGGGGTAACGATGGCCCCCGCTGCACTGAACACCCGCTCTGATGCCACACTACTGGCCGGGCAGGACAGCTTCTCCACTGCAAACTCGGCAAGTTGTGGCCACACATCCAGTTTGGCTGCCCAGTAGTCCAGCGGATCTTCTAACTGGGGTGGCAGAGTGCTGTCCAAGTAGGCCACCACCTGTTGGTTCAGGGACTGCTCCAGGTCCTGCTGCTGCTGCAGGCGACTGCCCTCCTCACTAGGCGGGTGAAGGAAGCTGCTCATCAGTGACTCTCCCATTGGTCCAAATAACCGCGCCTCTTTTAAATTAGCCAATCACAGAGCTCGCTCTGATTTTCTTTTCCCCATAGAACTCTATGAGAAAGTAGCTCGCGCTCTGATTGGCTAAGCTGGACGAGCCCCCGGCGTTTCAACCAATCAGCTCTTTTCTGCCTTTTTACTGTATTTTGAACTGTCCCGCCTTTGAATATGATTGGTCAATTTTTCTCCATAGGTTAGAATGGGTCCCTGTCGCTCCTATTCTGATTGGTCAATTCTCCTCCATAGGTTAGAATGGGACACTGTCGCTCCTATTCTGATTGGTTGGTTTATGCCGACCAATCAGAAGAGCTTAAACTATTTGAATTACTGTATTTCCCGGCAATTCTCTCTATTGCAATTCCCTATGTAGCGTCGACAAACGCGTTGTTATGGATTTAACTGATTTTTTTTTTCAGCTCTTTATCTGATAATGTTTTACACTTAATAAAAATTATTTTTATATTCAGACTCCATGCCGCACGGCGCTGAGAGCCAAGATTGCATTGCGCCGATCTCTCCATAGACTACAATGGGAGAAGTAGCTCGCGCTCTGATTGGCTGAGATAGCCAAGCCCCCGCTAGCTCAGCCAATCAGCTCTTTTCTGTCTTTTTACTGTATTTTGAACTGTCCCGCCTTTGATTTTGATTGGTCAAAACTTCTCCATAGGATATAATGGGTCTTTGTTGCTCCTATTCTGATTGGTCAATAGTTCTCCATAGGTTTTAATGGGACACTGTCGCTCCTATTCTGATTGGTCAATACACCTCCATAGGATATAATGGGCCACTGTCGCTCCTATTTGGATTGGTTGGTTTCTGCCGACCAATGAGAAGAGCTTAAACAATTTGAATTACTGTATTTCCCGGCAATTCTCTATAACCCAATTCCTTATGTTGCGCTGGTCTCGGCGACAAATGCGTTGTTCTAGATTTTATTAATGTATGTTTATAGACGGTTTCAGCTCTTTTTCAGATCATAATTTACACTTAATAAAAATGATTTTTTTATTCACACTCCATGCCGCACGGCGCTGAGCGCCGAGATTTCAGTGCGCCAATCTCTCCATAGACTACAATGGGAGAAGTAGCACGCGCTCTGATTGGCTGGGTTAGCCAAGCCCCCGCTAGCTCAGCCAATCAGCTTTTTTCAACCTTTTTACTGTATTTTGAATTTTCCCGCCTTTGATTTTGATTGGTTCAAACTTCTCCATAGGCTATAATGGGTCCCTGTCGCTCCTTTTCTGATTGGCCGAGATAGCCAAGCCCCTGCTAGCTCAGCCAATAAGCTCTTTTCTGCATTTTTACTGTATTTTGAACTGTCCCGCCTTTGATTCTGATTGGTCAATAGTTCTCCATAGCTTTTAATGGTTCACTGTCGCTCCTATTCTGATTGGCCGGTTTCTGCCGACCAATGAGAATAGCTTCCTAAATTGGAATTACTGTATTTGCCGGCAATTTCCAATATCCTAATTCTTGAATTAGGATATTGGAAAGTGAGTTTGTTTTAGGTATTTTTAATTTTTGAGGGTTCAGCTCTTTTCCTGAGAATGTTGAACGCCTTTCTAACGGCGATTTTTGATTCATACTCCGCAGCGACATGTTGAATGATTTCTCGCTGTTTCAGCCTGTCTCGCATCGGAACAGATTTTCGGCGCAGTCCCTTCTGTGCCTAAGTCCCGCACTGCGCCCATGTCCCCGCACTGCGCCTCAAACACTGGCCAGGCGTGGCGGACTTGTCCCCACATGTATGACCGCACGACCTCCGGCGCCGATTCATAGGCGCAGCCCCGCACTGCGCCTCAGTCCCGCACTGCGGCCCACACACTGGCCAGGCGCGGTGGACTTTTCCCCGCATGTATGACCGTACTACCTCCGGCGCCAATTCATAGGCGCAGCCCCGCACTGCGCCTCAGTCCCGCACTGCGCCTAACACACAGACGAGGTGCGGCGGACTTTACATAGTATGTATGAGCGCGCCCCAGCGCCGACATAAATCCGGTGCAGATTTCGCCGGAAAACTGGCGGAAAAGCGCGCCCTGACCCGGCGAGCTTCATACATGTCGCCCTTAATTTTAAAAGGGCCAAATTTTCCTTATTGAGGGTGCAATACAGGACCTAGACTGGGAGCAGCTATTAGCAAATAGTGATATAGAAGCCAAGTGGGAGAGCTTTAAATATACTTTGGGGAAATTTATTGCAAAATATAGTCCTATGGGTAACAAGTATAGGCGACTAAAACTAAAACCAACAAGGCTTCTACCTTCTGTTAAGAGGACAATAAACAATAAAAAAGGGCATTTAAAAAATATGAGTCAGAGGGGTCGACGTCAGCCTTTGAAAATTATAGAGAGCTTAATAATATCTGCAAAAAAGTGATAAAAGCAGCTAAAATTCAAAATGAAAGGCAAGTGGCCAAGGACAGCAAGACTAACCCCAAGAAATTCTTTAAGCATATACAGTCATATGAAAAAGTTTGGGCACCCCTATTAATCTAAAACATTTTTAAATTCTAATATTGGGTGTTATGCAACAGCCATTTCAATTTGATATATCTAATAACTAATATTGCACATTTTGTATTGGTACAATAAACCTCATTTCAATCGGGAAATATTTACTGTGTCCATCAGTTATTAGATATACAAATTGAAATGGCTGTTGCAAACACCCAAATATTTAGAACTGAAAATGATTAAGATTAATAGGGGTGCCCAAACTTTTTCATATGACTGTAAATGCCAAAAAGCCAAAGTCAGAGCAAGTAGGAACCTTAAAAACCAGTGATGGGGAGCTGATCACTGGTGACCAAGAGAAGGCAGAGGAACTAAATAGGTTCTTCAGCTCAGTATATACTATCAATGAAAAGGTAGTTGTTGGGGGTGGGCCGAGTGCAGAAGTAGGTGGTGGCAGTACTGTTAATACATAATATGCTTGCTATAATTAATTGGCTCAGTGTAGAAAAAGTTAAAGCCTAGTTAAATATACTGAATGTGAACAAGGCTCCAGGCCCTGATGGCATTCACCCAAGAGTTCTTAAAGAGCTCAGCTCGGTTATCTCTGTGCCCCTGTACATGATATTTAGAGATTCCCTGGTGACTGGTATAGTACCAGGAGACTGGCGCAAGGCAAATGTAGTTCCCATCTTCAAAAAAGGTTCCAAGTCTTGCCCAGGTAATTATAGACCAGTAAGTTTAACATCTGTTGTGGGAAAAATGTTTGAGTGGCTCATAAGGGAGTATATACAGGAGTATGTTGACAAACACAATATTATCAGTTATTGCCAGCATGGATTTACTAAGGACAGAAGCTGTCAGACCAATCTGATGTGTTTTTATGAGGAGGTGAGTAGAAGTCTGGATAGTGGGGCAGCTGTGGATATTGTGTTTTTAGACTTTGCAAAGGCATTTGACACTGTACCACATAAGAGTTTGTTGGGTAAATTAGAATCCATTGGGTTAGAGACAACAGTGTGTAATTGAATTAAAAACTGGCTGCTGGATCGTACTCAGAGAGTGGTGGTAAATGACTCCTACTCTGAGTGGTCTCCGGTTGTGAGTGGTGTGCCGCAGATCTCAGTATTGGGTCCTCTCTTACTTAATGTATTTATTAATGATATAGTGGAAGGGATCGATAGCACCGTCTCGATTTTTGCAGATGACACCAAGCTATGCAGGGTAGTGCAATCTATGGAAGATGCTCGTAAATTGTAAGCAGACCTGGACACACTGAGTGCTTGGGCATCCACTTGGCAAATGGGGTTCAATGTGGATAAATGTAAGGTTCTGCATCTGGGGAGAAATAATCTGCAGGCATCATATGTCCTAAGGGGAGAAAAACTTGGAGAATCGCTTGTTGAGAAAGATCTGGGCGTTCTTGTAGACCATAGACTACAGAACAGCATACAATGTCAATCAGCTGCCTCTAGGGCAAGTACGATATTGGCGTGTATTAAAAGAGGCATGGACTTGCGGGACAAGGATGTAATTCTACCGCTGTACAAATCATTGGTGCGACCTCACTTAGAATATGCTGTCCAGTTCTGGGCTCCAATTTATAGAAGAGATGTAATGGAGCTAGAGAGAGTACAAAGACGAGCAACCAAACTTATAGGGGGAATGGAGCATCTTAGTTATGAAGAGAGGTTAGTAGAATTGAACTTATTTAGTCTTGAGAAAAGACGGCTTCAGGGGGACATGATTAATTTATATAAATATATAAATGGTCCCTACAAAAAGTATGGGGAAAAATTATTTCAAGTGAAGCCCCCTCAAAAGACAAGGGGACATTCCTTTCGACTAGAGAAAAAAGGATTCAATCTCCAGAGGAGAAGAGTGTTCTTCACTGTAAGAACTGTGAATCTGTGGAATAGCCTACCTGAGGAGCTGGTCACGGCAGGAACTGTAGAGAGTTTCAAGAAAGGCTTAGATACCTACCTGGAACTAAAGAATATTAATGCTTATGTAGCCATGTAAAATTCTGGATCTGGCTACTGGAGGCTCTGGGGTCAGAGATACAGTCTCCACTGGAGCAGATTGGCTGGGCTTAATGTTCTTGTCTCTCTCCCATCACCCACATTTTCCCCACCCTTGGTTGAACTTGATGGACACGTGTCTTCTTTCGACTGTACTAACTATGTAACTATGTAACATATTTATGAAGTGCTGGTACTGCCTTTTTGGAAAAGAAATTACAGCTTGGAACTCTCCATCTCGGCTCGGCACAAGCCATTAGTTCTCTGAATGGTGCAGAGTCCACCATTTGGAAAGGGAGGGACTGCAATACCAACAACTTGGACAGGAGCACGGTCAGCTGCTGCACCTTAGGATGGTTGGACGCATACTGTTTTCTCTTTGCAATCGCCTCGCTGAACGACTGCTGGCGCCATGAGTAGCGAGGAGCAGGAGCATCTGGACCGGGAGAGGATGGCAAAGAGAAACAGCTCCCTTCTGCAGAGGTGGTGGAGCCTTGACTGGCTGCAATGGCATGCGTGCCACTGGCCGCTGCTGCTGCTGTTGCTGCGGCGGCAGGATGGACCACCACATCTGAGCCACGTTTCTCCCAGGCCACCGGATGGTGACGCTGCATGTGTTGACGCAGGGCCGTGGTGCCAACGTTAGCTCCCTGGCCACGCTTCACTTTCTGCCCACAGATTCTACATATACCCATATTCGGCTCCTCCGGTGTCTTAGCAAAGAACTGCCACACCGCCGAGTATCGGATTTTACCGCCAACGCTCCGCACTGAGTGACTACTGCTGCCGCTGCCTCGCTGAGCCCCTGTGCCGCTACTTTCTTGGACCTGCAAAGCGGGTCTTCTACCCCGTGGCCGCTTGGCTCCTGACCTCACACTGCTGCTATCCTGCTGACTCACGGCCACACGACCCACTTGCTGGCTGCGCTGCTGCCTGATGCGCAAGCTGACGCCCTCTTCTCCTGACGATGATGAAGCCCTTGCTTCACCTGGCTCCCAAGTGCGGTCGGCTACATCATCATCTATTTGTGTTTCATCGTCACTGCTGTCCTCATCACCGGTCTTGGTATGCAGAGGCTGACCCCTCACAACATGACCTCCCATGCCACTCTCAACATCCATCTATACTACTGCAAGAAGCAGGGGATATTGGCCCCATTTCTTCGCTGCCAAGTAGCTGCTGACTGCCCTCCTCAAATTGTTCATCCTCGCTATATAGTGGGGCTGAGCCCAGACCACATAGTAGATCTCTGGTTGAGGGAAGCGGATGGGACAGAGGCGGGTTGAGGACAGGTGAGGGCCGCTGACCCGCTCCCGGGCCATGCCAACTAAGGGTTGTGTCTGACGTTCCCACCGACTCTTGGCTGGGGTTGTCAGATGTCATCTGGGAGGAAGTGGATGACCTAGTCAACCAATCAAGAACCCTTGGGTTGCTGAACAACACACGGCCGCTAGATGACACCGGCAGTTGTGGCCGCACCGGAGTGACCCTGCTGCGACGTCCCCTTACTGTGCTGCGACCTGCTCCAGGAATGTTTGTGCCTCTGCCACTCGCAGGTGAAGACCCTGCCACCTCTCTGTATGACATACTGTTTGTTCTCAAATGTACAGACACTGTTTGATGAAGATATCTGTTTATGATAAATAAACACCCTGTATTTGACTCCAAATGAACCCAGTAACAAGCTTGGGTAACCCTTGGATATAAACTGCGCTCCACAAATGGCCAGGAAAAATTTACTTGTATGTGCCGTTTAAAACCTCTGTGTATTTTACTGAATGTGAAAGCACAAACAGGCTTAATTAATCTTCGGATATGAATTATGCTACAGAATTTCTTCTGTGGCGGTGAAAAACAAAGTTTCTTTTACTTAGTACAACTGCAGAACAATGCTTAATTAACCCCTGGATGTAAATTGCGCAAAAGAATTGAGCAGCCACAAACTACTAGCTTTGTAGCGTGTTACAATGGTGTGCTTTTTACGCTAAACAACAAGAAAAAAAAATTGTTATTAACCTTCGCTTGTGAATTATGCTACAGTAAAAATGTATTTTTTGGCGGTGAAAAAAACGGTTTCTTTGAGTCACCATAGAGGCAAAACAACGCTTAATTGACCCCAGGATGTAAATTGCGCAAAAGAATTGAGCAGCCAAAAATGAAGTGGTATTTGTATTGTAAAAACGCTGTTTCTTTAAATGAATACAACAGGAACTGGCTTAGATCTCACTTGGATATTGAATGTATATGCAGCTGCAGTGCACGCACACTGGATTTCAGATCCAATACCCCACAAAATCAGAAATAGAACATTAAGAGAAGCAGTCTCTGAGACAAGCTGAGACACCCCCAAAAATCGCTGTATAAAAATCAGTACTTCAGTAACAATCAGCCGCAGCAGCACCTTCCCTGATCAGTACAGTGAGAGCGGTATGAGCTCTCAGCGTCGCGCCCGGACTTATATAGTGCGGTGACGTCACAGAATCCCACTGGTCTCTGATTGGCTTCATCTCTGCACATGTCACGCAGGCTATGCCCTTCTTCCTCCCAGAGTGCTTTGCCCCATGTAGCGCCATGTGCTCGCAGCCATTTTATCAATGAAGAGCACACTTCGTTCACCCGAAGTACCCCAAAGTTCGACTTCGTTCAGAACCGAAGTTTTCCTGAAATTCTAAACGCATTCCACTTCATTAGAATCAATTCACCCATCTCTAGTTATTAGCTATTGAGTGACTGCTGCAGTCCATAGGATCACATACAGCTCTGTGTATTCCTGGGGGCTACAGCTGTGACACTACAGAAGGTATCAGCATAGCCCTGGCCTTAGAAGGTTGTACCCTTGTGACTGTGAAGCTCCCAATCACAGTTTCACAGACAAAATTCAAATAAAGAACTGATATAAAAAGTTTGCCTGTGACATAGTTCCACAGAGCTCTTTACAGCCAGCTTTGGGCTCTCACTTCCTGAAGTCGGTTCTACAGCACTGACTGACAATTCAGCTCTGCTATTCCTAGCTGAGACTGTTAAAGGGATATTGGCGATTAAGGGTTTTAACAGCAGGGCACAAGGCTACAGAGCTCTAAAGGGTTAAAGTTTGTCAGTAAGAAAGATAAACAAGCTCCTGTGCTGCTGATAAGACACAGCAGGGAGTGACACAACCATCCAGGCCAGGGCTGCCATATCAGCGTGAAATGGTCTGTAACCTAGGAAACCTTCTGAAAACAAGCCGGCGATAAGCACTGCTCTAACTGTAAAAGGAAGCAAAATCACAACAGCAATGTATTTGGTAATAGTCTTTATTTACTTTTGCCTACATGGTTAAACCTAATCAATGTGGTGGGAATATCCCTTTAAGGCCTCAATTTAAATCTAAACGACACCTTTAATAGGAGCCCAAATTATTTTTGCTAAGGTGATAGACAACATAGAGTACTGGGATAGACAAGAAATTTCGACACCAAATTTGGCTGTGGCCAGGATTGGCTATGACCTGCAGCATCAGTTTCTTCATCCCCGCCTCCGAAGAGCCATGACATTCATATTATGGGTATTTCTTGATGGAACCTGTGAGACTCACATACGCATTTGGCCCTCACCTTGGATCAGCCTGGGGGTCACACTTGACTTTTGGGATTGCCGTTCTTAGTAGAGCGGTTATGGTACGTCGATATATAGCACTCCAACACCAGGCGTCTTTGAAACTGACCTCAGCCAGTTTTATTCATTCAGGTTTACACGTACAACAATAAAACAAATCCTTGGCCACTGACTAAACATCAGAGTTTCCCTCCACTACCAGGGATCTGTGCCTACCACACAGTGCCCCAAAACCACAGTATTCTTACTGTACAGGCTTCCCTCAAGCCTCTGGGGACCAGAGCCTCTCTTCAGCTCCTCTTGTTGCTCCTAACTCTTGGCAGCCGACCACGCCTCCCTGATTACAGGCTTTTTATAGGCCTGGTAAAAGCTGGACCTGGAACGTGGGAAGGGCCACTCACCCAAATGCAGCCGTTCCAGAAAAAAGCCAGCCTGTAATGGCTGAGCATCAGCCATAGTATCTATAGGTGTCAGCAACCTAGGGCGACATGTCCCAACACGCCAACGCCAGTTTGTTGTTCTATTTTGTGTCAAAACCACTTTTGACGCCATATTCTTGATGTAAATGAACGGTCGTACACCAAAACTAGGCGCTTTATACGCCGGGCACGACACTTTGTAATGTGCCTAAATATGGTGCGCTGTGCGCCCCCGTCACGCAATGCGCCTATTGAGGAGCATTACATATGTTATGCGCCTCCGTCGCGCTATTCGCCTGGATAGGCGCAATACATTTACTACTAATGATATGCCATGTGTTCCGCGTTGCGTAATGCGCCTTTTTTGGCGCAATGTACCTTTTTAGGTGCATTAAAGGGGTTTTGCCACCATGTAATGTTGACGTGGGAACCTCCAAAATGGGTATTTATTCACTTTTCTAAATATATGTGATTAAAAAAAGTGAAAACTCTGAGAGCTACCGCATTTCTCAGCAATCCCCCTTGGTTACCTCAAAGCTTCCCCTAGTCATGACCCAGGAGCTGAAAGGCCGGGCTTGCGTGAATCACTTCTTATCTGATGACAGGCAAAATGAATGGTCTTTTAAGGCACCGGGTAGCAATATGTTTTCTTTTGTATACAGAATAACTAGCTGTAGTGTTATTAGATCCCTGCTTTATCTGATGACAGAGAACATGAATTAGCTTTCAATCTGTTGTTTAGAATAGGTGTTCTCTTTTGTATACAGAATTCACAAGTTATAGTTTGATTATTTGAGTGAACATGTCACAGGATCCCCTTATGCACGGCTCTGTGCTCTGGCTGTGTGTGTCTGTGTGCGTCTCTGTCTCTTTCAGCTCCGTGATTTGTTTACATTACATTAGCATCTTAGCAGATAAGGTTCTTCCTGACAGTGCCCTCTGAGGCTGTCTTGCTGTATTGAATCCACTGTTGTACTGTTTATTAGTTCACTTAAGTTTTGAGACGCTCCCTTGGATTCCTCACTCCCCCCTCCCCTCTCCCTTTCTCCCCTGCAGCTTCATGACTCAGTGTGATTTGTTGACATTCTGCCTGGGCTAAGGAGAGAGGTAAGAAACTTGGTAAGAAACTTTCTCTCGGCAAATCCCCTTTAAGTTTTCTATGCAAGGTATACCTGATGCCAGTTTTTAGAGCGGATCGGACTTCCTGGAGCACTTTACACTGGTTTACTGAGCCTAAAACTGGTGTGGAAACGCCACGATTCTGACATGTCGCCCCTAGTGCTGCTGACCAACAACAACTGGCTTCCCCCACCGAGACCAGGCCCTCGAGACACTTTTCCTTTTAGAAGGGCCCTGCTGTAAGCCACCTACTGGCAGCACCATGCGACCGCCTACTGTCGCTCTGCCACAAACCGTATATATATTTTTAAAATTAAATGGTAATTTTTGTTTTTGATGTTTTATGGGGGTAATAAAACATTACACGGTTCTGCGGGTCAGTCCCTTTTATGGGGGGGTTTTTAGATTTTTACCCAAATTTTTTATTTTTCCATTGACAGACCAGGGGGTTGTTTTTTTCACTGGTAATATTTGGTACATTTGAATGGGGTGCGAAAAAAAAATTTCTGGCGCCCCTTTCGCCCAAAATCAAACACAACCCCCCTTCGCTTATTTTTAAATTGCCCGCATCCAATATAGGGCCCTACAGAGCCCCGGGCACTTTGAAAATGCACCTGATTTCGGGGGGCGTGTGGGGGGCGGGGCGCAATGAACCGACGAAGCCACACATTTTAGTTCAGTACAGAAAATCCAGGGGCATTATGCGGAACAGGTAAACACTTTAAAGGGGTTTACCTGGCCCAAAAGTGCCCCTCTTAGAATGCCCCTATTTGGACCGAGTAGAACAGGTTAAAAATCAGGACATTCTACCTGTTCTGAGGCCAACCAAAATTGGGCGTCTAAGCCCATAAATAACATGTCGTTACAAATCATTTTTTTGAACAATAATAATGTTATTATTTAGCCCCCAACATACCCGTAGCGTGTACAAGTAGGGGGATAAGTACAGAGAAAAAAAAAACATATAGTAAACAGCTATAAAGATCGACAAAAAGTTGAGGGCCCTGCTCAAAGAGTTTACAATCATGTGGTAATGGGGTGAGACAAAGGTGAGAGGTGTTTGGGTTTACACAATACCCACCCTTTTTGGATTGGGCCAAGAATGGATTATGGAAAATATTGATTTGGCCCCCGGTTTTTTTGGGATGTAAAATCTTTGGTTGTCGTATCCCAGTGTAGGGTCCCTGGTGACTTGTTGTCTGGTTTGAGTTCTTTCTCCCTCTTGCCCCCAATTGAATGTCCGTGCTAATTACATAGTGCCCGAAGGACTCATTTGGGGCAAGCATGCTGCATAACCCTCAGGGAAATTAATGATGCAATAGAACCACAAAATATTTTATACAAACCAGAATTAATATTTGCCCCCAAGGCTCTTTTTCTCACACCTGCCCCTTTATGATTGGATGTGAAATTGCCCAAAAACAGGTATTCACTACCCCCATTACATAGCATGTGGTCCACAAAATCGCCCCTCCCTCCACAACTGGGCCCCCCTCCAATCCCTTGGCAATGATTTCCGGTGCCCTTGGAACATCAGATAAACCCCAAACATTAATTAAAAACAATTAGAAAACCCCGCAATTAAAATTTGCCCCCAGGCTCATGCTCCTTACAAAAGGGTTGCTCATTTCCATTTTTTTTGGTTTTCCGGGGGAACAATGATGGTTTAAAAGTCCAAATTACTCCTTATGGAGTCGATTTGACTGAAAGAGAAGCTCCTCCCAACGGTGGCATAAAGAGGGGCTTTCTTCCTTAGGGGGGTAGTTTTAATTTTTTTTTTCCCGGGAAACATTGCAGATTGTGGTCTTTTCACACCTTAGGCCCAAGCCCTAGAACTTTTTCTTGTAAAAGGGGCTCCAACGACTAAGGGGGGGTTGGGGATTAGGATTTATGTCTGGAAGTAGAAAACGTTGACCTTTGTGATAGGGTTGTGGTTAATGTAGGTGTTGTTGGGGTAAAGTTTTATAATTTTTTTGTAAAGGCAGGGGAAAAACTTTTAAAGGATCTAAAATAAGGTACTCTAGGCCCCGGAGGGGGAACCCAAAAGAAGGCACCATGTCTAAAGGGTATGGTAGTGTGGGCCAAATAATTTTACACTTGACTCTTTCCCCCTCTGTATAAGGTTTTCTTTTTGTTCCAAATTTTTTGGGAAAGAGTCGTAGTCAGCATTACGAGGGAAATTTGTGCAAAAAAAGGCGGGGAAGGAAAAGCAAATTTTGTTTAATATTTTTGCACCAGAGACAAAAATATCCACCAATTTTTCACAGTGATTTGGGTTGTTGATAAAATTTCGCCCATCTTTAGTTTTTTTTTTTTTTATTTTTTTCCCTTTTGATTGGCTTGGGTTGCACAATATTGTAACCCAAAAGTTTTGGCACATTTTAGGCAAAAAGTCCCTTTCCACAAGCTATTAGTAAGGGCCCGGGGACAGCTCGAAACGGTCAGGGGATGGGGCCAAAAGTTTTTTAATTTTATATGTTTTTTGAAATAAAAAGGGGTACTTTTGCCATTTTTTGGGGCTGGAGGATTATACAACATTTTTGCCTTTTGAAAATTTCTGCCCGAGGTGACGAGGGCTCCTCCCCTTTCATAGGGGGTGTAAATGGGATGCCAGTCTCATTGTTATTTTATGGGTTCGAACAGACCAGGACGGTTGTTTTTTTTTCTTTTCTTAAGCCACATTTTTTGTCATGTTGTGCACAAAAAAAAATCTTAGATTTGTCTAAAACAAGTGCAGAAACGCGTGCATCATAAAGAAGAATGAGGGTTAAAAGCAGTACTTAGTAATTTTGGGTTGCGGGTTTGGCGTTTTTGGGTGTGTGAAAAGGAATGGTAGAAATAACCTCCTCTATTTCTGGTTAAGAATTTAATTTAGCCAAATTTTCTGCTCATTAAACCCCCCTTTGGGCCTTGCGGTTTTTTTGGGTTGACACTTAGTTTTTCCCCCCTCGCCTTTCCCGAGCCTAACTTTTTTTATTTTTCCTCTACCTAGTTAGTTAGGGCTTTTATTTTGCGGACAAGAAGTACTTTTTAATGTGTTTTTCACTGTAATAGAAAATACTGGGGAAAAAGCAAAAAAAATTCCAGTGGGGCAAAAATGTGAGAAAAAAACCCCACTTGTGCCAGCTTTTCGGGGGGTTTTTTTTTTGGGCGTTCACTCTCTGGTATAAAATTTTTGTTCCTGTATTCTCAGGTTGATACATTTCCAGCCACACCAAACATTAGGGTTTTAAGTTTATTCTTTAAAAAAAAAACCAAACATTTTTATTTTTAAATCTTGCGGCCGCCCATTTTTGCGACCAATAACTTTTTTGTTACTAACACCTATGGGTTGAGGGAGGGCCATTTTTTTGCGGGCTGGAGTGCACTTTTTATTAGTACCATTTTGTAATACATGCCACTTTTTTGATAAAATTTTTTTCCAAATTTTTTTTACGGACCCGGGAGTAGCCCCAAGCACGGGGGGGCAAACTGCGCCCTTCAGCGTTGGGAAACTACAACCCCACATCATTTGTAGAAACTATAACAGGGGGCATGATGGGAGTTTTAGTTTCCCCAAAAGCTGAGGGCCCCAGTTTGACCCCTAGGGGGGAATTATAGAATTCTTCCAAACATAATTTTTTCTTTTCCTTTTCTGTTTTCCCCCTTTTTTTTCTGTTTTTTCCTTTCTAGCTTTGGGCTTGTTTCAGGTCCCTGATGGGTCCCATGACTTTGGGTATGTTCCCTTTTTTTATTGCACGTGAATGGACTTTTGGTCATCTTTTCTTTTTTTCTTCTTTATCCTCTTACAAAACCTAATAGCTGATGTGATTTTCTATTAGCTGCCAAAAAGATCATTCTTTCAAATGGGTAGATTCCAATATCCCTCAATACAAAAAGTGATCTGTTTTTTTTAAACACCAAACTAGAATGGGCAAATGGACACCATCAGAAAACCAAGGAATCACAGTCTCCAAAATTTTATTAAAAAATGGGGGGAATTTTACTCTAGGTATGTTTACCTGTTTTAAATAATTGCCCCCAGTTTCTGTGTGGCGGGGGGGGGGCGGGGGGGGGGGGCCGGCCCATGACATGTTGCCCGCGGCGGTTACGCCGCAAAAGTGACCTTTCTATTATCTCCCCTGGAAAATTCCCACAGGGAGAGGAAGTAATGCAAAAAGTTCTCTATAGAATGTTGCTTACCGTATTACTGGGAGGGATTAGCCAAAAATTTGGGGATTGGGCTAATTTCGGACTGAATTACGTCCCCAAAAAGCCGTGGAACATGGCCCCTTTGGGCCAAATGTGTGAAAAGGTTTTTGGGTTAAAACCACTTTTTTCCCCCCTAGAAACTTATAAGCAAAAAAGTGGATTTAGACCAAAACCATTTCATACATGTGACTCTTGAAGATGGGGAATTGTTCTTTACATTTGGTACCTCCCGCTTAGGGGGCATTGGGGGCGATAGAAAGTCGGGATCCCCTCTTTCATGTAAATTAATCCTTGCATCTACCCGGGGATTTTTAAAACCCCCCCGCCCCCCCCCCCCCCCCCCCCCCCCCCCCCCCCCCCCGTGTTTTTGCCTCCGTTAGCTTTCCACTCTGTCGCATTGGAAGGGGGGGGGTCCTAGCCATGCAGCATCGCAATATTGTGGTTTTTTGCAGCCCTTTCTGTAAAGCTGGTTCACAGTTTGTCTCTTCATATGACCCCCAAACACATTGTCTGGGGTTTTTATCTTTTGTTGATTGTGTTTTCCCTTTTTCTTGGGTGGGATTCTCGGATTTGTCCCCATGAGCCTCAGCCCTGCAATCTGTGATGTTTTGTCTTCCTTTTAGATATTTTGTGCTTTATTTTGGGGGCCTCATCTCATCGCATGATTTATCTTAAATTTTTTTATCTGATGTATTTTTTGGATTTCATGCGACCCTGTTTCTTTTTGATGTCCAAAAATTTTTTTTTGGAAAAAATTTGAAAAAATTATATTAAAAAAAAAATTAGCTAATGTGATTGTTGTCAGGATTATTGTATATGGCTGCGCACTTTTGTACTTTCTTGGGCTTGTTTGATAATGGGGGTCTGTACCAGCAGTTTTAGTCATTTACCATTTTTTTTTCTTACTTATATTGTTTTAAAATATTTCAAAAAAAAATTTAAACTTTGGGGGAAAAAAATTACTGGTTTTGGTGAGTGAGGGTTGGGTGGGTAAGGTATGCCCATGACTTCATGCCCAATACATTGGCTTCCTTGGACACTGGAGGTATTGGGGGTGTGGTCTATCCTGGGGGTTTTTTTTGTATATTTCTTGGGGTTTTCCCTTTTTGCAGTTTCCTTATAATTGACTGCAAAAACCACCCCACAACCTGTAGCAAGAAGTGGCGCTATCTCTGGAAAAAAGCAGTCATGTTCTTCTAATCCTGCACAACCTCCTTAAACAGACACTTTTATGTGACATCTTTTATCGGAGTAAAAACAAGACACCTTTGTGAGCTAAAAACCGGGGGGGTTGTAGGGCCTAAAAATCCGGGGCCGGGCCCTTTGTGTTTTTTCTGGGGTAGGGTGGGTTTTACCCCCCATTTTTCGTGCCTCATTTAAACGCGGGTGTTTTTTTG
>JAODAL010041788.1:0-35518 GCA_025379985.1 Phyllomedusa bahiana
CAAAAAAGACCAACCCACCATCCAGGGGCCCCCACAGCTGTGGGGCCATGAGCCAACTCCCCCATCCAGGGCCCCACAGCTGTGGAGGGCCATAGACCCAACACCCCCATCCAGGGCTCCACACGTGGGGTCCAAAGAGCCAACACCACCATCCAGGGGCCCCCCAGCTGCGGAGGTCCATAACGCCACACCCCCATCCAGGGGCTCTCACACAGCTGAGGGTCCATAGAGCCAACAACAACATCCAGGGGCTCCCACAGCTGCTGGAGGGTCCAAAGAGCCAACACCACCATCCAGGGGCTCCTGCTCAATTGGGGTCTAGGGAATTAGAAATTGTCTAATAGGCCAACATTTATCCATTCCATAAAGCAGAAAACATGACACATTGGTATAGACAACTCTTTCCCAATCAGAGCAAGATCTCATTCCGATACTGCCATGAAAATCGAAGCCTTTTCTGCTGATGCAGTTGAGTTGCAGTGACATCCGTCTGCTTTTGGGGCCCCCAAATACACAGTAGGGTTAGCAAGGTGGCAGTGACATCTGTCTGCTCCAGGGCCCCATACACCGTAGGGTTAGCAGAGGTGCAGTGACATCCGTCTGCTTTTGGGCCCCATACACAGTAGGGTTAGCAGAAGTGCAGTGACATCCGTCTGCTCCAGGGCCCATACACATAGGTTAGCAGAGGTGCAGTGACATCCGTCCTGCTCTTGGGCCCCAAAAACACAATAGGTTAGCAAAGGTGCAGTCACTTTTCCTCTGCTCCGGGGCCCCATACACAGTAGGGTTAGCAGAGTGCAGTGACAATTCTTTCTCTTGGGCCCCATACACTGTAGGGTTAGCAAGGTTTTGCATCACATTTCTCTGCTCCGGGCCCCAAAACACAGTGGGGTTTTATAAGGTGCAGTGACATCTGTCTGCTCCAGGGCCCCATACACAAAGGTTAGCAAGTTGCAGTGGACATCCCTCTGCTCCAGGGCCCATACACAGTGGGGGTTAGCAGAGGTGCAGTACAACCGTCTGCCTTGGGGCCCCATACACAATAGGGTTAGTAAAGGTGCGTCACATTTCCTGCTCCGGGCCCCCATACACATTGGTTTCAGAGGGCGGAAAATTTTCCCCTTCCTTTTGGGGCCCCCAAAACACTTTAGGGTTAGCAGATTTTCATCACTTTTTCTCTGCCGGGGCCCCAACACGGGGGGTTTTAAGCAGAGGTGAGTGACTCCGTCTGCCCCCAGGGCCCATACACGAGGGTTAGCAGAGGGCAGTGACTTGCTTCTCTTGGGCCCCATACACAGTGGGTTTTACAGGGGGGCAGAAAACATCCGTCTGCCCCGGGGGCCCCATACACATAGGAACAAGCTCATGAAAGCATCTCCCCCAGGGCCTCAAACACAGAGGGTTAGCAACTGTATGACATCCGTCTGCTCCTGGGCCCCATACACAGTAGCGTTCTCTGAGCTGTTGCGTTAGACACACATCTGTTCACCTTCTGGGTAATTTTGGTGGGGAGATGCTCCACCCCAGTGCATCCTCCTTCTACAAAGATACTTCTACCCTTGGCCCAAAAGTCGATCATCATCATCTCTTTGTGGATCTCTAATAAATCGCCCATTTTTACAGATGAAAGCAACGTGGGATATGTGTGCAGCCTATCGCACATCGTGTAAACCTACCAAGCCAGCTCACCGCATGTGACTTCCTTCATGACCTATGTAGTGAAAACATTGAAATTAGGAAGTGGTCATAATAATGTCACTTGACTGTGTATTTTCTGATCAGAGGAGAACAGTCTGTATTATAAGACTTTCCTCGAGGTCACTGTGACATGCACTGAAATGATGACTGTGGCAATCTAAGGCTTATCAGCAAACCTTTGCACTGTGGCTACGATCCTGGTGTTTTAGCTTCTTTTCCGGTCTTATGGCCTGAGGGGTTTACAATACATTGCTAGTGTATGGGGCAACTGTTCTAGCTACAGTGCACATTACACTGAAAATCACTGATAAGATTACTGCAAAATGTGTCTCCAGCCCACCAGGGAGAACAACGCGCTGCTTCTGTGGGACTAATGTAGCATTACATGGAGCTCATTCAGATGAATGGACAACCATCTATTACATGGTGGTGTTAAAGGATCACTCCAATTGTTTCTAGGTACACACTGGTGCCAGTAATGTTGCTTACCTGCAGCTGGGGTACAGGGTTCTCACTGCTGCCAATGGTCATGTGACCTGTACTCTGAGCGCCCGAAACAAAAGAGCATGGTTGTGTTTACCCAGAAGTGAAAACTCTCTAAGTAATTCCAATGGGGGGTTCCAAATCTCTCTAGGAACGCAAAGAGAGACAACTAACCTGTCAGTATCAAAGAGCTGGAGAGCTTTTACAGCGCCATCTATTGGATTTAGTTTCCTCAATTCACATGTAACTCAGGAGAGCCTTGCAATGTGAAAAGGACTTAAAGGGGTTTTGCCACAATCTCATTTCATACCTCCTGCATCCAGCTCTTCAGCTCTGTGTGCTCAGAAGGGGGCGTGTGTGATTGTTTTGAATTGCAGATCATGTGACCCAGCAGGATGACATCACCAGGCCTTTCCTCTCTGTAGTCAAAGAAAGGTCAATTTATGTATAAAGCATTGTGAGTTACTGAGAGGTAAAGCTTTTACCTCACGGGTCCTAGGTTCAAATCCCTGCACCAAACTTGTGTTTTATTGTTTATTTTCTCTTTATCAATGCACAGACCTCATTGAGGTTTCTTTTTTTGAATTTATTTGCACTGTTTAACTAATTACTAAGGAGCACAGAGGACGGGAGTAGAGTGACAACACCTGGGGTTTGAACACTCAGTAGCTGCCTGAGAGGAGAGGTGATGTCTGAGCATGTGCGACCAGGACTGAGGAGCTCTTAGCCCTGGTCGTATCCCCTGGAGACGAGCTGTAAACAATGGAGCAGCTAAAACAAAAATGGTGCAGAATTTTTAATAATAATAAATAGTGAAAATGTTTATTATTTCGTTTGAATGCTTCCCACGTCAATTTTACTTTGTGGCAAAACCCCTTTAAACAAGGCTCTTCTGAGTTACATGTGAATTGAGGATAACTACATCCAATAGATGGCGCTGTGGTGCTCTTCAGGTCTTTCCCATAAGTCTTTACTTTATGCAAAAAAGCCAGTGAGGTGCAAAAGGCGAATAAATCCTCACATCAACCAATTTTTTGGTGGTTCTCCCCAAGGAGAGATATTCCCCCTTCTAAGTCACACTCCTCTCTCACCCAGCCAACTAGTAAGTTCTACTCTGCACTGAAGAGGGGCATAAACCCCGAAACAGCTGGCTGTAGATGAGCTTCACTGGTTTGGCTTAAGTCCTCTTCACTTTGCAAGACTCTCCTGAGTCACATGTGAATTGAGGATAACTACATCCCATGGCTGGCGCTGTGGAGCTCTTCAGCTCTTTCTTATAAACCTTTACTTTATGCAAAAGTTAGGTGCAAAAGGTGCATAAATCCTCACACCAACCAATTTTTTTGCTGGCGCTCCCCAAGGAACGATATTCCCCCTTCTCTGTCAGAATCAAAAGCACCGCGTTTTCCAGATAATCAGAGCAGCAGCATTTAGCTGTTGCATCAGCCAGAAATCCTGTATGCAGCTGCAGATAAGAAAAGTTACTGATACTACAATGTACATACAGCAGTTTCTCATGAACTAAAGGGAAAAAAAAAACTGGAGTGGTCCTTTAAGGCTATGTTCACATGGCTTAAAATGGGCCGTATTTCGGTCCGTAATTACGCGCCGAAGTGCGCAAATTGCGGGCTGAAAACGGCCCATTCATTATGGTAATCCACAGTTCTCATAGTAATGATTGTCTATGGGCCGGCGAAGTGCCGGCGAAGTGCCGGCCCCCCGCTCACTCCCCCGCCCCGCCCCCGGCCACACGGCGTAATTGCGGGACGTAATTACGTCCCGCAGTTAAGCCGTGTGAACCTAGCCTAAGTGTCCAAATAGAAGCTTTGCTGTGGCCGTCCACTTCTATAAAGTCATCACCAATCTCCAGCCTTAAAGAGGTTTTCTCACCATGCTGTTTCACAGATCCACAGATCCAAGCAGCTATAGATTCGTGCTTCCTGTTTTTTTCTAGTCAGGCTTCTGGTACTTCTATAGGAGCGATTAGCATATCAGCTCTGTATTAACAGCTCTTCTTATTGCACTGGCATGAGAGCAGGAGATCTTATCTATAGGGCAGAAAGCTTCAGAGCTCAAACGTAAACAAAAGTAATTCATCTCTTTTGTTTGGTAGGGACAACACACTCTGTTCTCAGGCTGCCGACATCTTGTGTGCTGACCTGCGATGACAAGCACTTGTTGAAGCAGTTGCAGTAAAAAGAGATTAGTCTGCCATTCAGGGGCTTTATTTCTTTATTATCACAGCTAGAGGACAAGATTTTATAGGTAATGTTTAATTGCATAGGACTGACAAAATGAAAAAAAATACTGCCAAAATTCATAAAAAAATAAAAAAAATCAGATAAAAACCTGTTTTTCAGGAATATTGATGGTAACAAAAACTATAACACACATGCCTTTTAGACACCATTGTCCCTTTAAATGGGTTGTCTCACTACTAAGATTAGCTTTCAACATGTAAGGAAGGTTAGATCAAGACTTTTCCAAATACATGTCTCTTGATTGTTTCCTGGTTAAGAGATAAGAGATCTTATCTGCTTTGACTGGTGGGTCCCAAAAATCAACTTCACTAGTGGACCTCATGAATCAACTCCAGTGATGAGCCCCAAGAATCAACTCCACTGGTGGAAATCAATAATCAACTCCACTGGTGGAAATCAATAATCAACTCCACTGGTGGAAATCAATAATCAACTCCACTGGTGACCCCCAAGAATCATATCCACTGGTGGACCCCAGAATCAACTACACGGCTGGGCCCCAAAAAACAACTCCCCTGGTGGACCCCAGAATCATCTCCACTGGTGGAAATCAATAATCAACTCCACTGGTGACCCCCAAGAATCATATCCACTTGTGGACCCCAGAATCAACATCTCACGGCTGGCCACCAAAATCAACTCCACTGGTGGAACATCCAGAATCATCTCCACTGGTGGAAAATCAATAATCAACTCCACGGGTTGAACTCAATAATCAACTCCACTGGTGGAAATCAATAATCAACTCACTGGTGGACCCAATAATCATCTCCACTGGTGGAAATCAATAATCAACTCCACTGGTGGAAATCAATAATCATCTCCACTGGTGGAAATCAATAATCAACTCCACTGGTGGAAATCAATAATCAACTCCACTGGTGGACCCAATAATCATCTCCACTGGTGGAAATCAATAATCAACTCCACTGGTGACCCCCAAGAATCATATCCACTGGTGGAAATCAATAATCAACTCTACTGGTGGAAATCAATAATCAACTCTACTGGTGACCCCCAAGAATCATATCCACTGGTGGAAATCAATAATCAACTCTACTGGTGACCCCCAAGAATCATATCCACTGGTGGAAATCAATAAGCAACTCCACTGGTGGAAAATCGATAATCAACTCCACTGGTGACCCCAAGAATTATGTCCACTTTTGGACCCCCGAATCAACTACACGGCTGGGCCCCAAAAATCAACTCCACTGGTGGACCCCAGACTCAACTCCACTGGTGGAAATCAATAATCAACTCCACTGGTGACCCCCAAAAATCCTATCCACTGGTGGAAATCAATAATCAACTCCACTGGTGACCCCCAAGAATCACATCCACTTGTGGACCCCAGAATCAACTCCACTGGAGGGCCCCCAAAAATCACAGATCCCAAACACCACAGTCAGACACCGTTGGCAATACAAATACAGCTGAGACTTGCAGCCTGTGGGCCACAACCTGGTGATTTAGTACAATGATTTGCCACTTCCCAGGCTCCATGTGAGCTCATGATTGTATATAGCCCATAGCTGTCGCCCACATTTTTCTCATTTTTGGAGCGTCCCTTTGTGCATAATACCACTGTGTTCTTATGTGTGAGAGACGCTTTGTCTTGCGTTCCATAGAAGTCGAGCAGGCTGTTCCCTTGTAGAACATACACTGGCAGCTGAAGGTCAGCGGACTATTAAAGTTTATGACTTTCCTTGCAGCTTCTCCCTGATAAAGTCCAAGTATTCTGTTGTTCGGTTTATTCCGCTCCTGGGAAAGCTGGGTGACAATCAGTATGTCTGCTATTACAGCCATTTACAGGGGGTTGATGTTCACATGTTACTCATGACTCTTTCACAAAGAATACACCTAGATGTGCAGCAATCTGTTAGCGATGAGTATCTATGTAACTAGCCATTCAGAGGAAGTAAGTAACCTGCGTGAAAGCAAAAATTGAGGTGATATTGCTTATTGGCATCCCTGGAAGGGGCTTAAAGAGGTTCAAAAATCTGTTTATCTTCCAGCACCAGAAAAAATAAAATGATAAACTTCATTCACAAAAAGTTAAAATCATACGACTTCCAACCTGACACGTTTTAAGCCCTTTGGTAGCTCGAAACGCGTCAGAGGATGGTATCCGTATGTTTTTTCTGTGAATTGTTAGTGTAGGGACGCGCAAGACATGAGGATTGTCGACTCCGGTTGCGAGCTTGTGTACCGGGGCCCTGTACCAACTAAAACCTCATAATTAACATTGTTCAAGTATTTCATATTTTTTATCGGCCCAAGAATCACGGGGAGCGGAGGGTGTCTGTGTTTTTTGTTGTACACCCAGTAAGTGCTGGGCAGCCCGCCTAATCTAATAGTATGGGCGTCACTAATAGGTTGTAAGCCAGCATGGTGCACTACACGTATCTGTATTTATGGCACCCTTCTGTATCGCCTTATTTATATGCAATTGTAGCACCAGCAACCACCCCCCTCATGCACTGAGGGTATGGGAGTGGTTGTTCTATTGGTATTTTTGCATTTGTGCAATCTCCCCATGCATTATACTGCGGCTTTTCTGCATGCTGGTATTAAGTTAATGTGCAGGTTTTTTATCATCTAATTGCTCCCCTAGTGGAGGGGTGTGTGAGCTGCTGCTCACCAATTAGCTGCACTTGTTAATTTTTCCCAGTTAGCATATGGGCCAGAGTTGCCTGCTACTGGGTTCAGTCCAGTCCAGCCATTGAGCTGTGAATATGGCCCAAAAAATTGTCGTGTTTTTTTGGTGCTCGAAGATAAACATATTTTTGTATCTACTGAGCACAAACCCGCAGTACAAAGGCATCTTCGTGCATCGGTTATCATATTACAAGGACTGTTACATTGGACCTGACTTCCACGCGTGGTTGTGCTATTTGTGAGCAAAGAAAAAAAAATGTTTTACTTATTTTTTTCCTTACAGGTGTTGCCAATCAGAAAAATCTTACTTTCAAAATACTCACTCTCTCCCACAGTTAGACACCTTTATAATAAACTGCAGTAAAGGGGGGGAAAAAAGGATGGCACTTGTAGTCCTCTGAATTTTGATAAAATGTTCATTTTATTTCTTCAACATCTTTAAAAAGACAGCCTATGACGGGCATTCGGCAAATACAAAGTTAAAAAACCACTGCACGCTTACGCGTTTCAAGTCGGGTGACTCTTAACCTTTATAATATAACTTCATTCAATTTTCTGTGATATTCCTACATTGCTGCATTAGCTATTTGATGAAGACAAAGCTCAGTAGATAATATATACAGACGATAAGCCAGCTCATCAATCCTGTGTCCTGGATCGCACGGATCTTCCCGGTGGTAGGAAACAATAGTAGAGCAGAAAGTAATGGTGATCCAGCGATTCCAAAGAGATAAAAACCGAACTTTATTTGGACATTATAAAGGAAAATGCATCACAGGTGACAAGGCCGACGCGTTTCGGGGAGAACCCCCTAGTCATGGCAGGACTAAGGGGTTCTCCCCGAAACGCGTCGGCCTTGTCGCCTGTGATGCATTTTCCTTTATAATGTCCAAATAAAGTTCGGTTTTTATCTCTTTGGAATCGCTGGATCACCATTACTTAAAGCTCAGTAGGTCTAGGAGTCTCCATACCCATGAGACAGCTCTGTGTCCCGGCTAGACGATCATGTCATTTTTTTTTTGGGGGGGGGAACACAAGTCACCCCCCTTTGTTCCTAAAAACCAAGTCTTTGAAAATGAGGGAGGAAGCAGAGGGCATGGACTGACACTGAGCTTGTAGGGAGCGGAGGAGGAAAACAGACAAAACCCAGCAGAGGACCCTGGGGCTTGTAGTCTTAGGCAATGTCTCCACTGCACTCTTTTACGATCGTATCTGCGCTTTTCGTTTTTTAAAAGCGCCGAAGATATGATCGTTCCTGCAGCCCCATAGGCGGCAATAGAAAAGACGAGCTGCAGTCTCCACAGCTGTTCTTTTCTCTGCTCGTCTTCTGGTGCTGGCGTATTATATAACATGTTGTATAATAAGCCGGCGCTTTTCGTTTTCTGGGCGTCTTCCCATACAATACAATTGTGTGGGTGACGTAAAAAAAAAAAAAAAAAAAAAAAACACGTTTTTTGTCCGATGCAGTGGAGACAATCTTACAAGGCAATGGAAAACAGATTTCGAACAGGAAAAGTTGCTGCTCGACTGCAAAGAAAGGAGGCTACATACAGAACAGGAAATTCACAAAATAACCCAGAAAACATCACATAGAGATGAATAGTGACTCAAGCAAGACTTTTTGGGGGTTCGCTGGCTAACCTCTTTAAAGGGGCCCTCAACTTCAGTAAAAAGTTATCTACAAAGATCCCAGGCCCAAAGTGAAACGTCATTTCCGAAGTGATATAGGTTAGGGGCACGTGACTGCTGCAGCTAATCAGCTACCACAGCAATGATGTCCCCGTTCAGAGGCGACGGCGTGTCAACAAGAAACCGGGGAGACGCACTGCTGGCATCAGGGACCGGTGGAAGGGGAGCATAACTCTTTATTTTACTTGGGGACCTTTGTAAATAACTTTTTACTGAGGTGGATAAACCCTTCAATGACAAACACTACTGAGTGATACAGAGGATGTAGAGCGCGGATACACAACATAGCGCTCTGCAGTGTTACCTGGATGCTCCCGAAAGGTGAGGGGTCAGGACGGATACAGAAGAAACGTTGACTACTATTATTATTTGGCACTTTGCACTTACCTCTATGGACTTGGGCCACAATGGAGTATTAGTAAAGTTGTGCTTGTAGACTTCATTGGCGATAGTGTTGACGTCCACAGCTGCCACGACTTCAGCAGATGCCCCACTCTCTGAAACAGTTACCAACACATTCATCAATAATACACAATTTTCTGTACTTTGTGTTGCCCTTCATGGACCATATGTACTAAAACTGTCTAGAAGTAAGACAGTCTGTGTTGCCCATAGCAACCAATTAGAGCTCATAGCAACCACAATTCATAGCAACCAATCTGAGCCGTATCTGAAATAGAAGCGGAGCTCGGAGTGGTGGCTGGGAGCTCCGTTGGGCTGCTATGGGCAACATAGACAGTCTTACTGCTAGACAGTCTTCATACATAAGGCCTCATGTCAATCTAACATGTGAGGGAATTGCATTACAAGCTATTCCGAAACAGTTATTAGAATAAAGGAAATAGAATACGTTGCAAATTGGTGAAGGTCCAACCACCGAAAACCGAAATGGTGACTACAGATGAAGAGGCTGTTATGGGTGCACCGGGGGGTTGGGAAACATGGCCAAAAAATAAAACACTTTTTTTGAGTTAATAATTCACAGAAAGTGTTAACTGCAATTATTTTCACGTTTTATTGTTGCCAAATATAATTTTGTCCCCATATGTATTGTAGCATTTTACCGACTAGTGACCCAAGTAGTGAATTTCTGTTGAATTGAGTTCATTTCCTAGGATTACGAGCTGCCTTCCTGGTAAAGTATGCTAGCTGATGTTATTCGTCCTATGACGTGGTAGCACACCTGAACAGGTGAGGGAATACTGACATCTAGTGTGTGACTACTTTACATAGCGCACCTTCAATATGTCTATGACATTCCTAAACATTCACTTTTTGCAGGCTTTGTTGTGAGTGCAGCGCGGTGGGCTTTGCGGCGCGGTGGGCTTGGCGGCGCGGCGGGCTTGGCGGCGCGGCGGGCTTTGTTACAGGCAGCAGAATTGCAGACTGCAAAGAGGGCAAGGTAGTAGGTAGTGTTGCTCTTTGGTCAATGTCAAATTCAGCCCAAATCTAAGTGAATCGATTTGGTGAGCCCAAATTGAAATTGTGGCGAGGAAACAAAAAAAAGTTGACCCTAACTGTAACCCTAAATTGGGTTTAGAGATTTTAGGAGCTAATATACCTTTTAGGGTTTGTTCACACGATGGACTGCGGCGCATACAGTACATCGTGTGTTTTGGGAGCTCGCACTAATACCCGCGTGATCCTGCGGCGCGGGGGGGGGGGGGGGGGGGCGATAGTCCGCCAGCCCTATTGACATTCATTACTCGCGGCGTGTATTTGCTGCAAGTAATTGACATGTTACTTATATCCCCGCGCGTACAATACGATTGTATTGTACGAGCGGGGAGAGGAGGTGTAATCCATAGTTCTCTTTGAGAACTATGGATTACCGTAATTTCGAAGTGCATCTCGCCCATATTACAGCGCAGTACACCGCGAAATGTGCGCCGAAATTACCCCGTGTGAACATACCCTTAGCTTCGCTCCACATCCCGTGTCGCTCCAGCCCTTATTTCTCTCCCAACACTTTCCAAAATCACCAAAAGTTTCCCTAGTCACCCCTATGCTTTGGCAAAATCTTTGGAGGCAAAGCCAACATCACCTCCAATTTCCAAGACATAGGGTTAACCCCAGGAAACCGAAAGGGAGGTTGGACGGTCACACCAGCAGTGATGCCGCAGCTGGAGCAACACAAGGCCAAAAGCCAGGCTGAACAATGTGTTAACCACTAAACACCCGAACTTAGGGTGAGGATTACAGTTAGCGTTAGGGGTTGGGTCAGAAATAGGGATAGGGTTGTGGGAGGTGCCTATCCTGAATTTTTTCACACGTTTAGCTGAACCAATTATTCAAGCACTACTAGCGCTAGGCTTTGGTTTAGGAGGCAATGTGGCAGGTAAGAGGCACAGTGTCAATTACTGGAGACTGCATTACTGGGTGTACTGGGGATGTGAAACATTTGTGTGTATGGTGCCAGAGAAATGAGATTTTGGCCTGCTAAAGACAGAAAGGACTGTAAACTATAGCTGGAAAAGCCTTCATGATGGTCTGGACCAGATGGACGAAAAGGAGAACAACCGTGAGCCACTTATCAATGATCCACAGCCATATGCAAGGGGCCTGGGAGACCAACATGGTTCCCAAGCAAAGTTTGGAGACTGCTGCGAAAAGGTGCGATTCTTCCTGACAGAGCCCGAAGAAGGACTGGGAGGGCATCAGCTGATCTCAGCCGACGATGTCACTTCTCTACTGTCCCGGATCCCTGACTGTCTGTCCTCCATTTCCTCCTTCTTCTCATCACATCTCCTAAAACTAAATGTGGAGAAAACAGAACTCATCTTTCCACCGTCCAACTCTACCCCTGCCCCTGATCTCTCTATTACAGTCAACGCTCCACACTTCACCGGTCCCACAAGTCCGCTGCCTTGGGGTAATCCTAGACTCCCGCTTTTATCTTTCAAACCACACATCCAAACCCTCACCTCTGCTGCCGCCTCCACCTGAAAAACATCTCTCGCATCCGCTCATTCCTCAACTATGACACCACAAAAAATGCTGGTCCATGCCCTTGTCATCTCCCACCTCGACTACTGCAACATCCTTCTCTGTGGCCTCCCGTCTAGCACCCTTGCTCCCCTCCAATCCATTCTTAACTCTGCTGCCCGTCTTATCCACCTCTCTCCTCGCTACTTCTCTGCCTCTCCCCTCTGCCAATCCCTTCACTGGCTTCCCATTGCCCAGTGAATTCATTTCAAGCTACTAACCATGACCTACAAGGCTCTCCACGACCTCTCCCCTCCATACATCTCTGCCCTAATTTCCAAATATCTCCCCTCACGCAATCTCCGCTCCTCTCAGGACCTTCTCCTCTGCTCTCCCCTTATCAGCTCCTCACACAACCGTCTCCAAGACTTCTCCCGTGCTTCACCCACACTCTGGAACTCACTGCCCCAACACATCAGACTCTCCTCCACTTTCACCAGCTTCAAAAGCAACCTGAAAACCCATCTCTTCAGGAGCCTATAACCTACAATAACCCTGCTGTCACTACACCCTCCACAAACATGTCTGCCCCTCACCTTCTGTCTCTTCCCCCCTCCTTGTAGATTGTAAGCCCACGCGGGTAGGTTCCTCTCTCCCTCTCTCGTGCAAATTGACATTCAAAACTTATCACAGTACTCGATTGACTTATGTAATCTAAGTAACCCCCTCAAATGTACAGCGCCCTGCAACCAATGTCGCTTTAAAATAAATAATAATAATAATCCCTTCAATGGCAGGACCTGGCTACCTCCACGTTATTCAGTCCAAGGATATGTAAATTTCACATACATTTGCTTTTATTAAAGATCATTGTCCAGAAACAGCAAATGCCCCTTCTATTAACCTGCTGCAGCCCTCACATACCGATCTCAGCGCGTCACAGAGTTTAATCTTCATGCCCATACTCCTACAATGGAGGGGCTGAGGCAATTAGCAAAAAAACTGCAGCTCCGGCTATTGGGAGACGACGTTTCATCACTAAAGGAGATCATTCTATGAGAGCTTGGGGCTGAGGAATGGAAAATGTCATTTCATAGCAATATGGTTTTCTATGGTGTTTTTGCATAGTACCATACACACTGTGCTTGGTGAGAAGAGTAGCCTGCTCCTCATTATATTAGAAGAGAGACAATCACGTCCACACAGCAAAATGAAAATGCCGTCCAAAATCCAACGTCATTTTCACATTTTGCGCAAAAACCGCAGTCAGATTTCAGATTCCCCGCGGGCCGGTACATTGGGGCTGCAGGAATCCGACGGCGGTCCTACAGAATATATACAACAGGGTCTATATTCTGCCAGAGCTGTTAAAAGTAATAATAGATTTAAAGGGATTGTCTTATTTTTGATAATGATGGTATATCGCTAAGAAATGCCATTATTGATAGGTCTGGCCCCCCGCCCCCACCCTAAAAGAGCCCTAACCTCTTCTTCTGAACGAGAGGTTCGGGACTCCCCATAGCAAATAGGAGATCCGATTGCAGCCGGGCAACCCACTGGCTAAACACAAGGGGGCACATTTATAAATTTTTTTTGGCTTTTAAAAAGCCAAAATCATGCCAAATTTTAACTAGAAGGGCCCTGTTTTATAAGTTCACCACGGGTCATAAATCAGACCATTCAAACGCATTTTAAATTTTTTGCCAAGTAAATCCTTTGAAAGTGCTCACCTGTTGCAAAAATCCCACCTAAAAATGCCATAGGAACTAAAATCCTGTAGCTTTCTCGGTTCCCCAGTCCCCCTCCTCCTGCACATCCCCGAAATCAGGTGCATTACAAAGAGCCGTGGGCGCTTTGCAATGTACCCGATACCGACGTGCAGGAGGCTTTTAACTATTGTAAACGAGGCTGCGCCTGATTTCAGGCTAAAAATACGCCAGACTTCTGGCGCAGCCCCATTCAACTGCCCCCCTAAGAGTAATCTCACTACCCATTGACGTTCCCAAAATGGTTTAAAATGGAAGATGCCAAAAAAAACTGCGGAAAAGAGACTGGATTTGCCAAAATGCATCGACAACCCACAAAGTTTCGGGGAAAGGTTCCAGGGACAGATAACAAAACTGGAGCTTCGAAAGCCCTCATCACTCTATTTCAAAATACAAAAATAACCCAAAGAAAAAACTTGCACCTTTTTAAACAGAAAGGATCTGTTATGTTTTAGGGCTGCTTTGTTGCATATGGCACAGGGTACATCGAAATCTTTAAGGGGTTGTCTCACTACAAGGATTTCTTTTTATGTTGAAGATCTTACAAAAAAAAAATTTTCCTAGCTATCCCTCTTGATGGGCTGCATCACCCTCGGGTCGCATATACAGACCTTTGTCCCCCCCAAAGGGCCAGCTCGGTATAAAACAGGGAGCATTTTAGCAAAGCCCTAAAACCCGGCCCTAATTCAAAAATGAAACTAAGAAAACGGGACTAAAGTAAGAGAAAAATGATGAAAAACCTTTTCAAGGTTTCTGAATTGAAGTTGCTCACGTGTAAAAAAGCTTACCAGTCTCAGGTGGGGGGTCCTCCAATGGGATAAGGGCCCAAAAACACACAGCTAAAAACATCCAAAGCAAAAAATATGCCGTGTCAACATACCCTTAGGCTGTGAACAAGAATACCTTCATCCTCTAACAGCCTGGGGGTAAGACCACAAGGTAAAGATGCCCATTACGGCTCCATCACTACTGGAAGCTGACTGATAGTGAATGTACAACTGTGCAGATACACCGCAGTCTTACCCATAAAACCATGCACCCATTATAAATCAATTTGAAAAATGTAGTAAAACACTCATCAGTCCAGTTGTCCATCCCCAGCTGCTGCTACATGTGGACTTTCCATAACAGATTCAGATATGCTCGACGGCCTTCTCTATAAACTTATCACCTAAAAAAGAGAGAAGGACCAGAAACGCTCTAATAAGTGTTAAATTAGCAGCTAACAATCTAGACCACTGCACGGATTTTCCGCTGGACGGTTTTTTACACCGCCGGCGATCCGAAGAACAAAGAACATGTTCATTCTTCCGCCCGGTTGTCGGGCGGGATATGAACATTTGAATGCGAAGGGCGGGGGCTTTTCTCCACAAACAGCGGAGAAAAGCTCCCCCCTGCGGGCACGGCCGCAAAACAGAGCACATGCCTGTCAAATAATCCGACCGGTATTTACTCCCCTGCCCCTGGGACTGCGTTTTCCAGCAAAACCCAAATCTGGGTTTGGGTTTCCCGCCGGTAAATTTGGGCTTTTTTTGGCACTATTACGGGTTTTCTCCGCAGTTTTTCGGATTTAAGCCCCCCCCTTCGCACCCACGTGTTCATGTTCCCCCCCCTGAAAACCGGGGGGAAAATGAACATGATAAAAGTTTTTTGGGCCCCTGGGGTGTAAAAAACCACTGGGGGGGAAAAAAAAAAATAATCTTTATTTCTATAGCGCCAACATATTCCGCACACTTTTCAAAACAAGGTAAACAACGTCAAACACATTAAAGTACTTACAAAGAACACAAGGTGTGAGGCCCTCCTGAGAGCTTTCAATCTATTGGGGGTATGGGAAACATACGGAAAAAATGCCAATTTTTTCAATGGCCGCCATGTTTCATAAATAGGGGGTTTTACATGAAAAAAAGGGTAACCGCCACCCAACTGTACCTCTATATACAGATAAGTGCCTGTGATGCCCAAGGCAGGGAGGACAATGTGTGGGTAGCAGTTAGGGGTCTTTTGGGGGCCGAGAGAAGATTATTTTTCAGGGCCCCTAAAAAACTGTGAGGGTTTTGAATGTGCCGATCGCCCGGGTACATTTCCAAGAAAATTTGGGGCCGCACGTGGGAATCTTGGGGGCGGCATGGAGGTTCGGATGTTGAGGTTTTACCTATATCATCAGCAGAGCGGAGAGGCGGGGGGTGGGAAACAGGACGAGGGGGGAATGTAGGGGGGGCAGCGTTTTTTTAGAGCTTTATGGGGGAAGGCTGAGTTTATACTGTACCCTTTACTGGGTGGGGAACCCTGCATGACGCACAGGGAAAGGCACAGTATAGCGCGGAAAAAAAAGACAAAATGCCCGCCATTAGGAAATTGGAGAGGGGAGGTTGCAGAGAGGGGGGACCGATAAGCAAGGGGGATAAGTATCAAGACGGAAAAAAAATAAGAGCATAAAAGAGGTTTTATTGTTTCCACATGAGAAACGGACGGATTCGAGATGTTCTTGAGGGGGCAGGTGACAGGAGCGGGCAAGGGGTTGGATATAGGGGGTGAAGGACAGATCGGGTCTAGTTAACCCCCCAGACAGCGGCCCCCTGCCTAGGAGTTTTGGTGGGGGCAACACCACGGAAGGAGGAAAGGGCAGGGTAAGGTCATTTAGTAAGATGGTGGGATGACTAGAATTCAGTCTTAGTGAGTTTAGTTTCAGATGGAGAGAGGACATGATGTCAGAGACAGCGGACAGACAGTCACTGGTGTTTTAGTAGCAAGGAGTGATGTCACAGGAAGAGGTGTATAATTGAGTGTCATCCGCATAGAGATGGTACTGGAAGCCAAATCTGCTGATTTTTTTTCCAATTAGGGCTGTGTATAGAGGAGAGGACCTAGAACTGATCCCTGAGGAACTCCAACAGCAAGAGGAAAAGGAGAGGAGAGGAGGTCGAACCGGAAAATGAGACACTGAAAATCCTTTCAGTGGGGACTGCTGCACGGATTTACTATTGGTCTATGGGGGAGCGTTGCATGTCAGTTTTCAGATGGTTGGTAAAACCACAAACTGTCTGAAAAACCAACAAATAACCCGTGCCGTGGGAACAAGCCCTTGGGTTCTGTCTACACAGCAATGTTAAAATGCTGTCACAAAATCCGACGGCATTGTAACATTGCTGGACTGCGGGTTTTGGTGCAGATTTGCGGTTAAAACCACGGTCGGTTTTCGGATATGCCATCGGTCGCGTACATTGAATGTACGGGCCAGGGCTGTGGAGTCGGTGGCTATTTTGCAGAAGTCGGAGTCGTCATAAACTGGACCGACTCCCAACATCTATCATAAGTTGGTCCAGTTAGTTCGATGCAAAGAGCAAGAGGAATTGGGTCCCGGCCAGTGCTACTGCTCCCATATCTTCAGCCTCATCACATGAGGAGTGTAATTGATGACATGGAGCAGGCAAAGCGCTGCCCCAGGGAAAAGATCTGCTCCCAGGGCAAACAATTTCAGCAAAAATTGTCACCTGTACTCAAAGAAGTAGAAGATTTCAACCATTCATCAAAACTGACTGTGGCTGAGGCAATTCCTTTATACCCTGACATTGTTAGAGATGTTACCCCTGTGATCACCGCTTTACCCCCAACCCAAGTTAGTGTAGAGAGGCCGTTCTCTAGCCGGGAAATAATGAGGTCAGATGTGAGTTCATGTATGCAGGATCTGAAGGAGGCGATACTATTTCTCAGAACAAATTCAGAGACTCCACAAATGTCCCTGCATTGTTTTGCATATTTACCATTTTTGTGTGTCCTAAAGTCATATCCAATAAATAATATTTTACACTGACAAGCAAAAGGGTAACAAGTTTTGAACTTGTGACTTTCAGGCTCCATACTCTCTCCATCCACTACAGCTTTGTACATGAGGCTACTGTAATTTATATACAGTCATCTTACATCTTATACATAAATTTGACTTGCAAGTATTTAGCATCTGCTTAGTTCTCAGAGTCATTTCCTGTAACTGCATTGGTTACTGTTTTGATCCTAAAAATTCAAAATGTAAATTATTTATTATTATTGTTAGTATTTGGAAATCCACCTTTGTTTTCAATACTGCCTGAATCCTTCTGGCTCTGAATCAGATTCAAGCAATCTTGACCAAAATCTGATCCCAGGTCCTCTTCTACACATCCCCAATGTTGTGCAGACTGGACTTGGATACAAATACAGATTTTTCTTCAACTCTACCCACAAGTGTTCAAAAGATCAAAACATTGTTACCCTAAGGCCATGTTCACACGGCTTAAAATGGGCCGTATTTCGGTCCGTAATTACGCGCCGAAGTGCGCGAATTACTGGCCGAAAACGGCCCATTCATTACGGTAATTCACAGTTCTCATAGAGAACTATGGATTACGTCTCCTCTCCTTGCTCGGCGAATCCGCCGGGCGGGGAGATAATTGACATGTGAATCACCAGCGGCGTATACGCGCCGCTGGCAATTCAAGTCAATGGGCCGGCGAAGTGCCGGCCCCCCGCTCACTCCCCCGCTCCCGCCCCGCCCCCGTCCACACGGCGTAATTGCGGGGCGTAATTACGCCCTGCAAATACACCGTGTGAACATAGCCTTAGCTTGTCAGTGTCTGTTCTACCTAAATAGCTTGATTATTGTATCATAAGGTGATAAACAGCCTGATGTTACCAATTTACTACAGTAAAGTTATCACTTAAACATGCGCCGATGTATGTGGGAGTCAGGAGTCGGAGTTGGGATAATTGGGAATGGAGTCGGAGTCGGGGCTTCGGCTTGCCGACTCCACAGCCCTTGTACGGGAATCCGAAGGCAATACGGGCGGAAGATACAGCATGTTTTAAAATCCACTGGAATCCAGCAGATTTTAAAACTGAACAAACAAACCACAAATCTCCTCTTGAAATAAATAGGGGGAGAAATAAATCCTATACCGGTATACAGACCCCGGATATACCAAAATAAATCAACAACAAATACACATGAAGTGGTATAAATCCTAGGAAAAAAATATATAAAACTTAACCTTTAATAGTAATGATATTAAAAAGCTAATGTGCCAAAAAGAGAAAACTATAAATCCTAATCAAAACAAAAATTCTCTCTCTACCAACTGGCTACCTAGCTGAAACACTTGGGGTGTTCGTCCCGGTAAGGACGTCCCCAATCTCGAACCTACTAAACTATACCCTGGGACTAATATTAGCTAAATATGGAAAAATATTCCGATCTATAATATAGGCACAGTAAAGACTTGAACTATAGTCAATATACGCCGATTAGAATAACACAATGAGGCGTATTAAGAGACAGCAGCCAGATTACAATCTACTGTCATCTATTATGTCTTAAAAAATATAATATACATCAATATAAGCTATAATATATACACATAGATAGACCTTAATAATAGCAAAAAATATGCTGTTCCACCATACACTTCTGTGCATATACAAAACTTTCTCAAGTATATATCAACATGTAAACCTAATAGCTAGTATAGGATCCCAAATGTACCCAAAACATCCTAGATGGTGTATCCACATAACAGATACCAAATCACTATCCAACGCGTTTCTCCCCAGAGATGGATGGGGTTAATCAGGGACAAACAAGGGAAGTGTACAAACAAAATACACTGATTAATTAAAGTATATAAATCACAGCTCACGGTCCATTATGGTACATCGATAAAACCACTGTGAATCCTGAAGTCCGAGATTCTCCATTAACAGATCTCCAAGCACCAAATACACGGCATGGTAGCACAATGATAGTGGGACCCTGGGTATAGTTTAGTAGGTTCGAGATTGGGGACGTCCTTATCGGGACGAACACCCCAAGTGTTTTGGCTAGGTAGCCAGGTGGTAGGGATAGAATTTTTGTTTGGTTTTGATTAGGATTTATAGTTCTCTTTTTGGCACATTAGCTTTTTAATATCATTACTATTAAAGGTTAAGTTTTAGATTTTAAAACTGACCTGAAAAAATAGTAGTCTACACAGCACGGATTTTTCATTGCGGTCTACAAAGCGCTGGGTACGGTCGGATTGTAAATACTAAATTCTATGAGAATACCTTGCTGTGTGGACATAGTCTTAGGTCGGATTATACTCCTGATTATAGGGCCCTTTCATAGTGTCCTAGAGGAGCTTGGCTGCATCTGCTCATGTTCCAGTTTTGCCATCAAGCGTCTTCCATGCCAAAAGTTCAACGACATCAATCTTTTCCGGCTCTGCCTTGTTAATGTGCAGCCTTCACATCCGAGCAACAGAAAATACCTCGGCCCAGTTCATGCCCCGCTGGCCACAATCGCTCCAAGCACTGTCCATGGGGAGCAGCGTTATAGGAACTCTCTTCTATCTACTTAAACTACAGGACATGATCCCCATTCATTTCTGAATTAGGAAGTCTGATGTGAACGGCCTGTAGTCAAGGTTTTGGGTGCACAAATATTTAGGGAGGATTTTCCCAAGCTTGTATTTCTCAATAACATTACCGAACACGAATGCTGCATCACAGACCCAGAAAAACACAGGGATTTTGTAACAATCTGGAGAGAAGCCAACGTCCCTTTTATAGATAGAGCGAGGGGACACGCTGATTAGATTAGTCACTCCAGAGCTGATGTTCTGCACAGATGAACGAGTTGTTGGAGTGAGACTGCGGGATCAGGGATAGAGCGAATGTTTAGGGGTTTGGGAGTACGGGTCGGTGTGGTTCACTATGTTAATGACTGCATTCGAGGTGCCCATCCAGGCACCATGAAAAAAGGTTCCTCACCGGATCATGCAAAGCAGCGGCCCCATAGAGATGAATAGAGCAGACTTAGCCCTGCATGTGCTACGTTTGCTCCATTCCTCGCTTTTCCTGCAGGACTCAATAGCGTAGTCTTTTTTTTAATTCTATGGGGCCCTGTTGGGCCTCAGGAATCCCTGGGTATTTTTTTCCTACCCCATAAATCCCTTAAAAACGTCATTAAAGGGGGTTGTCTCCACAAAGAATGGTTTTAAAAAATGTGGGGAACACAAATGAAGACTTTTTCCCAATACTTGTTTTGTTCATTTTTAAATTTGTAAGGAGTAAAAATGATTTTATCACCTTCCTGGCTCATTTTGGTTTCCCCCCAGTGACCGACCTCTGTACTCCTTTTCCCCGCGTTTGTTCTTGTATAGCGGGGAATTGACGTCTCACACAAGTCCCATCCACAATCGCGAAAGTGAGAGCGTGGTGAATCTGAGCTTCAACAAAAGCTAGAAATTTTCTGCTGTTTTTTAGAAAAAATTCCTGCTCCCTTTTTCCCCCCCAAAATAAACAGCGTCTTTTATTTTTTTTTTGCTCCTAAAGATGCACTTTCTTTTTTTCAGGGGTGTCTTTTTTTTCCATAATAAATGATAGCAGCTGTTGGTGTGTAAATCTGAAAGTTTGAGTCACAAACCATGGATATTGTATGTAAAGGACATGTTATGGACTACGTCCTTTCTCAAGGATGGAAAAAGTACATGCTGGATGTGGAACTAGAAATTCCAGCATGCCCCATCACCTCCGTGAGGGGTGTGTCAGTTCATTGCTCTGTTCTCCCCCCTCTTCCCCTTTTATTTAAATGTACTTTCTGTCACTCCCTGGCTTTTTGGGGCCTGTGGCGACATCACAGTCACATGACCCCCCTTCACGGGTCCTTCAACCCCTAATCTTTCCGCTATGTTTTTTTGGGGGGGTCCTTAATTGGAATTCAACAAAATCTCTGCTATGCTTACTTTGGGGGGTTTTTTTTTGGGGGAAACCGGTGCGTTTCAGAAGGTTCTAAGAAAATCTAAACTAAAAGCGATGAAAACAGAGTTGAATACGGGAGTGAATGCACTGGAGCTCGTATCAAATTACAAAAACATTGCCCAGGAAGTGAAGGAGCATCAAAAAACTTTGGGGAGACAACCCTTAAAAAAGGGTTAAACCTGCCTTAGTCGCTTTTAAAACCATTTTTTTTGGCCCCCAGAAGCGGTGTGAAGCCTAGGATCTCTAGGCCAACAAAACCCCCTTTTTGGACTACATTTTTCTTTATTCAACTAAATACATTTTTACACACAAAAAAGGAAGCCCCAGGGTTGTGTGTCTGCTTCATAAAGCTTATACGACCAGGCCTGCACAACGTACTTTCCACAGGACACATGCTGCCCAACAAAGGATTTCTAGTGGCCCACAACAGCCCGTGAAAGGAAGAGGGCTTCTGTAAAACCTGCCCAAAATATATGGTACCTCCCTGTATTGGAAACATAACACAATATCAGCAGCACTCTTAAGCACTAAAAAACAGTCAAGGAGACATAGAATTTTTTGAAAAAGCATTTCTGCTACTGTGGAAAAAAAATAGAAAATTTTGAGGGTTTTTAGTGATTATTTTTGATCAAAACTGTAAAAGCCCACCTACCCGACGCAAGGGACCTCAATTCAGGTGGGGACCCACCTATTTCCCCTCTTGGTTCTCCACATTTCAGGGGAGGGGAAGTTCCAGCTATAACCTGTCTGATTTGAAACCCCCATTGCACAGGTTTCTTTTATTATTTTATATTTTATTTTAAAAGCGCCATGATTCCGGCCTTACATTTTAGGGGGTTACTACATTACAAAAATCAACAGTACAGTAAAAGGGGTAAAAGAAATTGGCACGACAGAGGGGGAAGGACCCTACCCGAGGCTTACAATCTCCAAGGGGGGGAAAGAACGGGGTGAGGGGCAACAGTCTGTGGGGAAGTAGGACAAGTTTTGAAGGTTATAGGCAAGCCTGAAGAAATGGTTTTCAGGTTGTTTTTAAGTGATGAAAGTGGAGGAGAGTTGATTTTGGGGCAGTGATTTCCAATGTGGGTTTTCTTAAAACAGTCAGGTTTAGCTAGCATCTTCCTCCCTGAAATGGGAAACCCCAAAAGGGTAACCCCCTAGCGAGGTTCCCCCCTGATTTTAGTGACCTTGCCATCGGGAGGTGGGCATTTAGACTTTTGTCAAAAATTTTCACTAAAACCTCAAATTCCAAATATTCCAAAATACAGAAATGCTTTTCCAAAAAATTTCCCATGTCTTTTGACTGTTTTTTTGTGCTTATAGAGCGCTGCTGACATTATGTTTGTTTTTTCATTTCTTTTGGCTGCCACACCACGTTTTTCAAAATGGATTGCGACCATATTTTTTTTTTTGGCCTCCATGATTGGGGCATCCAGGTTTTTCGGGGGATTTTAAACAGTCCCGAGATGTCCCTAAGCGGTGCAGGAGGTTTTTGGCCCCTACATGCTGCCAAGTTGTGCAAGTCTGAAACAGAGCAAACATAGTCCCAAAGAGACTCAATAGATTGTTATGGCGCCACCATAAGATATCTTTTTTAAGGTATCCCAGAAGAGAATACCTAAATCTAGATGTGAATGAGGCCTTTGTTACGGGATAACTTTCTACTTTCTTGTTATCTGAGATAACAAAATTGATGGTGTATCCATAGGAAAAGCAATTAATACGAAATTGGTGGAATTCAAAGCATAGGAGGTTGAAAGGTCAATGGCGCTTTCTTGTTTAAAACTCATAGCGCCATACTTTTAGAAGCGACTATGCCAGGAATAACAGATATGCAATCAGCTAATGGCACGGCCTGCTCCACTATAGAAAGGGGCTGCCAAGTTGAGGCAACCTCACTAAAAAGTTAAATGGACAGAGCTAGAGAAATATGCAGTGATATGGCTTATGTCTCCAAGACATGGCCACCAGGTCAAAAAGTGACCATAGACTCCTATCTTACGCCCCGTTCTAAATGCATTTGACAGCTGGGTTCACCCTCATCAGGCGACCGTATGACCAGCATCTGGCTATGGCCAATTTAATGCTTTTACCAGCTGTAACTAGGAAAACGCACTGAGCAGATGTGGTGAGGTTGATGAATGTGCTCCCTACGAGAGGAGACGTAGCATCGGCATGGACTCGTACAGTAAAGATCAGGGTGTAGGTTAAAAAAGAAGCCTTGTGGGTGACATTTTGTTTCTACCATATAGCAGCTAAGGGTGGCTGGAGTCCTCCACACCTCCAAGTGTCCCTTGTTTGGAGACAGTCCCAATTTTTGACCCGTGTCCCTCACTATTCCTAAGGTTCCCGCTTCTTGACTTGATAAAAAAAAAAAGACTTGCATTAATAAACTTAGTATATTTCCACAAAAAGCAGCTCTCTGGTTCCTAACTTCATATTAGGCTGCAATTTCTATTACTTAAAGGGGTGTTTCCACCATGCACTGTGATGGCATGTCCATAGGATAGATCCATAGGATATGGCATCAAAGACTGATATGTGCAGTCCCACCTCTAGGGCCTGCATTTATCTTGAGAGCAGGCCCTAAAAGTCTTGGCTTGGAACAACTCTCCATTTTGTTCTATGTCGTACACTCAGAACTCCCATAGAACAGAATGGAGGGTCAAGTTATCCCGGAAGAGAACACCGATAAAGGCCAAAAACCGATGTGAATGGGGCCTATGCTACAGGTGATAACTTTCAACAAGTAGTGATTATCCGAGATGAAACATGTGCCGCTGATGCTCCACTGTGAGCCAAGACTTTTGGGAGCCTGTTCCGGAAATAGGTGCGGGTCCCAGATCACTGTATCCCTATCACACTTCTATGGCATATCCGATCAATACGCCATTAAAATGAATGGTGGAAACTACTTTTATTATTTTGTTGTAATTTGGACCCTGTTTCACTGAAAATAAGACATGGTGCATTTTAGTTATGCAATTCAGAGTTTGGCTGCTTCTGCTGATGTTTGTGATGAAATCACTACAGTATATTAATACACGTTGATGTTTTGTTCAACAATAAATGTGAATTATTGTTCATAGAAAAAAAAAACATCCCCTAAAAATTAGTCCTAGCTCGTGATTAGGAGCAAAAATTAATATAAGACACTGTCTTATTTTGGGGGAAACAGGGTATAAACAGTTTACATTTGGATGATCTCAGTTGTCTTTCAGTCACAAATTAACACAAAGTCTATATATTATGTTGCTTAAATCTGTCCATGTTCTATTAACATTGGGGTAATAGTTTTTTTAACTGGGTTTGAATGGGTGCTTCCATTCTGCGGCACTACCACTCTGATGTTGCTTCTGTCTGACATCACATTGATAACCCTAATGTGGTGTAGAACCAGACCTAAGTGATGTCGGAGCGACAGTGTCGCAGGATTGGAAGTGCTGAAACGGTAAATTAATCTTTTTAAATCAGCACAAAAACCTTAAAGGGGTTGTCTCGCTACAAAGAATAGCTTTCAAATTGTAGGGAACACAAAATAAAGACATTTTCCAAATATATTGCTTTGTTCCTCTGTTTTCCCTAAGGAGATACAAGTGAATTTATGACCTCCCTGGCTATTTCAGTTCCCTCAGTAACCAACCTGTAAACAATTCTCCCCCTGCTGTTTGTTCAATGAGATAACAGTGAGTGACATCATCACACAGGTCTTGGCAGTGTCCTGTGCTGCTCAGCAGTAAAAAGCTTGATTTATGTAAAATAAACAGAACTGTAATTAGGGCTTTTGTTTTGGGGATCAGATAAGAAGTCCTGTTAGTAGTTTGAGAAGCTAATCTGATCTAATTAGCATCTGAAAGCACAGCAGGGCATGGAGCTGTACAAGCACAGCTGTATGCAAATTAGTCAGTCTGAACCAGGAAGTGACAGAGTATTTCATTCATGCATTCTCTGAAACTCTGAAGGGAGACAACTCCTTTAACCCAAATTTAGTGTTAGGGTTACGTGTGGGTTTTTGGGCGAATATCGCAAAAAAAACAAAAAAACAAAAAAAAAAAAAAACACGATTTGGCCAAACCCAAACCGAAGCGCTTAGATTCAGGTCAAATTTGACTTTGCCTCAAATCTAAAGTCCAAAACTCGTATAGATATACGCTCAAAAATTACATATTTTATTCAATGAACCATATCTGTCCCAGAAAATTGGGAGGTATGGTCCGAATACATCCTGTGGGGCTAGGACAAGTTTCAGCTGGGGATCCGAAATGTATTAAATGGGTTGTCTCGCTACAAAAAATAGCTTTCAAAATGTAGGGAACACTAAATGAAGACATTTTCTAAATACATTGCGTTGTTCATCTTTTTTTGTTAAGGAGCTACAAGTGATTTTATTACGTTCCTGGCTCTTTTTGGTTCCCCAAGTGACCGACCTGTTTACTCTTTTCTCCCCTGCTGTTTGTTCTATGTGATAGCAGGGAGTGACATCATCACACAGGTCAGGGCCAGCAGTGAGAGCTTGTGTGTTATCCAGACAAACGCTAATTACTGCTGTTTACTTTAGATAAATCTCCTGCTAGCAGTTTCAGAGAGCTTCTAAGCTAATCTAAACTAATTAGCAGACTGAAAACATGGAGTTGAATACATGGAGTGAATGCACTGGAGTTCGTATGCTAATTACAGACAGTCTGACCAGGAAGTGACAGGATGCATCTATGAAACTGTGAGGGGAGACAACCCCTTTAAAGGGAATCTGTCACCAATTTTTTTTTTTTTTTTTACTTATTAAATCAAGCCCCTGATCCATATTCTTTTCCTCTCAGTCGTTTTTATTTCCCGATTGTAGATTTCTCTATTCGGCCATCTATATATGATTGTGGGGAAGACATTCTTGCTTGCACTGCTTTAACAGCAGTCAGAGAGATACTTTACAGCAGCTTCATGCACATAGGAGCCTTAAGACAGATTCTGTCCCATAGACTTGTATAGGAGAGTTTTCACTGTGAAGGGAGGGGAGAGGGGGAGCTGCGACATCTCCTCTTGTGACTGGTGGATTCTGTGTTATCTGTACACAATGGTGTCTTTCAGTCTGACCCTGCTTTTACTGATAATGAGCAGACACTGAAAAGCTCTCTAAACAGAACAGGAAGTGTCAGACGATTATTAGGCCTAGTGGCCAAAGTGAAAACTGCAGGACTTAAAGGGGTTTTGCCACGAAGTAAAATTCACGTGGGAAGCTTGCAAATTAAATAAAACATTTTCACCATTCATCCTTATTAAAAATTCTGCACCGTTTTTGCTTTAGCTGCCCTTTTAGTGATCCATTGTTTACACTTCATCTCCAGGGGATACGACCAGAGCTGAGAGCTCCTCACTCCTGCAAAAAGGGCAATACACTACGTGGAAATCCCTAAAGAAGCATTTATGTGTGCGTACATGTATAGTTCCATGTGTGCTGCAGCCCTGCCAGTGGCACCCAGGTTTGCATACGTTTTTTCAGAAATGTTTTTGTGTGCAGAAACATACGTTATACTTTGTGTACATAGATTTTATCCTATATGGGAATGAAGGGGTGCTTCCATTTTGTGTTTCTGTCCCCGCCCACTCTCACAGGCTGTCATAAGAAGGGCAGCTTGCAGGTTGGGTGTTTTTTATTTTTTCTCTCTGAATAATGGAGGTCGGTTGACCCAGTGGGAGGCCTGATTGGCTCGATTGAGAGGTAAAGATAGGATAGGACTGCCCGATTTTGAGATCACGTTGAAAGTCGTGGGCAGCTTAAACATCTTTTGATCAAAATATGTGAACCGAGAGTCTCAAAGTTTTTTCTCCTCACTCCTGGTCACACATGCTCAGACATCACCTCTCCTCTCAGACAGCTGCTGAGTGTTCAACCCCCAGGTGTTGTCATTCTACTCCCGTCCTCTATATTCCTTATTAATAAGTCAAGCAGTGCAAATAAATTAAAAAAGAAACCTCAATGAGGTCTGTGTATTGATAAAGAAAAAAAATCCACAGGTTTGGTTCCTGCAGGGATTTGAACCTAGGACCCTTGTGTCGGGAGGTAAAAAGCATTACCTCTAGGCTACAGTGTAGCTACTTGTACCTCTGTAAATAAACAGACCTTTCTGTGACCAAAGAGAGAAAAGGCCTGGTGATGTCATCCTGCTGGGTCACATGATATGCAATTCAAACAAATCACACACACCCCCTTCTGAGCACATAGAGCTGAAGAGTTGGATGCAGGAGCTATGAAATTAGATCGTGGCAAAACCCCTTTAAGAATTATTTAAAAAATACTGAAAGTGATCTGGAAAATTAAAAAAAAACAACCAAAAATTCCTAAAAAATGTGTTTAACATAAAAATGTGAGTTAAACAATAAGTCATTTTTGATGACACATTCCCTTTAACTCTGATGTGAAATTTAGAGGCAGCTTTCTAAAACTGTGTGAGGAGGAGCTCTTCCTGCTGCACCGCTCTAGCGCTATTGGCGTCAAAAATAATGTTGCCCATGCTTTACCCCACTTGTCTGCCAAAAAAATGTGCCAACGTTTTGCAGCAGTTAGTGGCATAAAGTGAGCCAACCAATTGAAGGTGTAAAGTTAGACTAAACAGTCTAAATCAGTCAGTGGCTGCAGCGGTGACGTCCCTGACCATAGAAACGCATCGCTGGAACCGAAAGCCGGGGGAAGAGTATAGGATTTTTTTGATTACCGCATGGACATCCCCTTAAGGGGTTTTCCAATACGTTTGAAAACCTGCAATAAAATTTAAAAAAAATTAGCCAGCACTTATCTCTGGTACACCTCACCCATGCCTCACTGATGATATCCCGTTCATGGCTCACATGATCCTGAGCCAATCGCTGGCCTTAGTGGTCACATTCCGTACATGCAACCATGTGACTGCCGAGGGTCTGTGATTGGCTCTAGATCATGGGAGACATGAACGCAGAGTCATCAATGAGGGACAGGAAAGGCGTCCCGTGTGAGGGATTCCTGTCTGACAAAGTCAGAAAGTGTTTCTGTGGCTCCTTCAAAGATTCTATTCAATGGGGTCGTCCATCCAAATCCCACACTTGGACAGAGATCTAGATTTTAGATCCCCATTGATCACGAAGCATGAGAATACCCAGAACCTACAGAACCACCCACAGCCTGAGGAGAGAAGAATGAAAGAAAAGCTGGCTGTGACTGTGAAACTACATAGTGAGAAAACCCCTTTAAAAGGGTTTGGTACAACTTTTAAAAACCTCCATACTACCTCCCGATGCGCTACAACAAGGGTGTCAAACTGCGGCCCTCCAGCTGTTGGGAAACTACAACTCCCATCATGCCCACTGTTATAGATTATACAAATGCATGATGGGAGTTGTAGTTTCCCCAACAGCTGGAGGGCCGCAGTTTAACACCCGTGCGCTAGAATAAAAAAGTAACCCATACTTGCCTCTTCTGTTCTAGTGCTCCCAAAACTCTAGCGTTCCCCCTCAGCCTCCAACTGATGACATCACGTTCATGGATGGACCAATCACTGACCACGTTCTGTAGAGTGGCATCATATGACCCACTAACGTGATGTCATCAGTGAGGGATATAGGGGACACTGGAGCTCCAGGGGTGCAGGAATGGTGGTGACAGGAGAGGCAAGTGTGGATTCATTTGACATTTCAGAGCAGTGGGAGGTGGGAGGGAGGTTTCTGAAAGTCTTGGGAAACCCCTTTGAGATGCTCTAACCTCCTGACAGGGGCGCTGCAGGAATATTACCTATTCTCCATCATTGAAGGATAAATCGTGTAAAATACAAAATGTAAAGAGACCAATATAGTCAGCGCTAATCCGCAGAGCTAACTAGACCTGAGATCACCAATCTTTCACAAGGTGCTATTAATACACCAATGTCATCACTCCTATCATCTTCAGAAAACCTCCATGTGCCAACCACATACAGACACCGGGACATCTAACACAACCTCCTAATGTCATGATATTATTGGTGTCACTGTGGGATTGCTGTATATTCAGGTTTTATTCCTCTAGTGATGTAGAGGGGGCTGGAGGGGCATGTGCTGCGGGGGCTTCATGCCAGTGCGGGAACCAACAAGCCACTTTGCTTTCAGTGGCTGCTCCTTCCATATACAACATTAATAGGTTCTGGGACGACCATTGTGCAATGAAACCATAACTCCGGATAACTGGTTCAAAAGCCCCAAAATAATGCAAAATAAAGATTAAAGAGAACCTGTCACATAGATTATACCCCCCTTGCTGAGGGCAGCACAGGCTAGTGTCAGACCTGCTGTTTCCAGTGCTGTGTCCCTTATTCTGTAAGATGCTGTAGTTTTCAAGTATTTAGTGCTCAAATTTTCAGCCAGAAAAGAGTCATCTTTTTCAAACACCGCCCATCTGAGGCTAGCCCCGCCCACCTCAACTGATAAACCTATTAGGCCGTGTTCACACGGCTTATTCACGGCGGATTTGTGCGCCGTATTGAGCGCACAAATCCGCCGTGAATACGGGGCGGGACGTGGGCGGGGCCGGAGCGCGGCGGGGGCCCCGCTCCCGGCCCCATAGACAATGCATTGTTTACGGCGCGTCCGCGCCGTAAATAATGTGCATGTCACTTTCTCCTCCCGCGGCGGATTCGCCGAGCGGGGAGGAGCGACGGATTCCACTGTTCTCAATGAGAGCAGTGGATTACCGTACTGACTCCGACGGATTGGCGCCGTATTGAAGCGCAAATCCGGCGCGGAATATGGCGCCAATCCGTCGGCAAATAAGCCGTGTGAACGGGGCCTTACTTTGAATAGATAGAACCATGTGAATAACTGTCAGTGGGCGGAGCTAGCCATTGGTGGGCGGGGCTAACACCTGCTCATGAATATGAAGATTTGAGGGGTAAATGCTCTGAAACTGCTGCATCTTACAGAATAAGGGACACCGTGCTGGAAACAGCAGGTCTGACACTGGCTTGTGCTGCCCTCAGCAAGGGGGGCATCATCTATGTGACAGGTTCCCTTTAAAGAAAATTAAGTAGATACTAATCCAGATAAAGTGCGACCTCCCATATAACATCAGAAAGAGATGCTGGAAGCTGGAAATCACTTTCTATGATGAGGACAGGAAATTCTATGGATTGTGTACTTTATACACAATGTACTAGGAAAAAAGAAAATGGGGCCCTCACCTGGTGCCCAAAGGAGTCGCTCATCCTGGCACATGTAAGAGCAGTACCTCACTGTACTGTAGAGAGGCTCTACTAGACCACCAATCACTTCATGCACCTCACTAATACATGTAAGAGCAGTACAGGACATGTAGTACCGCACTGTACTGTAGAGAGGCGCTATAGACCACCAATCACTGCATGCACCTCACTAATACATGTAAGAGCAGTACAGGACATGTAGTACCACACTGTACTGTAGAGAGGTGCTATAGACCACCAATCACTGCATGCACCTCACTAATACATGTAAGAGCAGTACAGAACATGTAGTACTGCACTGTACTGTAGAGAGGTGCTATAGACCAGGTGTCCCCAACCGCCGGTCCGCGGACCGGCACCGGGCTGTAGCGCATGCTCTGGCGGTGCGCGGCCCCGGGTACACATGATGCCGGCCACCTGGCGACTTTAGTCCGGGCGGTCGGCATCTGCTCTGTGCGGCCGTTGTATTCTGGCCGCACAGACCTAGAAGCTGCACACAGTGTGTGGCTGCATCACTAGAGAGAAAGCAGGGACGGTTCATTACCGTCCCTGCTTTCCCTATCGAAGTAGATGCAGCGCTCACTGATCTCCGCACCTACAGAACAGCGGCGCGGGGGGGATGATGCAGAGGTGTCCTCACACCCCCTGCGACGCTCCGTGCTGCCGGACGCCGGGCCCTGGAGGCAGCAGCTCTGCAGGGGATCCGGGTATTGGTGAGTAACTTTTTTCTTTTTTTTTTTTTCACTAACTTTGCTGCCTACAGGGGGCTATATATGAATTTATTACAACTACAGGGCGCCATATATGAATTTATTACAACTACAGGGGATATATGAATTTATTACAACTACAGGGGGCCATATATGAATTTATTACAACTACAGGGGATATAAATTAATTTAATACAACTACAGGGCGCTATATATGAATTTATTACAACTACAGGGGGCTATATATGAATTTATTACAACTACGGGGGCCATATATGAATTTATTACAACTACGGGGGCCATATATGAATTTATTACAACTACGGGGGCCATATATGAATTTATTACAACTACAGGGGGCTATATATGAATTTATTACAACTACAGGGGCCATATATGAATTTATTACAACTACAGGGGCCATATATGAATTTATTACAACTACGGGGGCCATATATGAATTTATTACAACTACAGGGGGGCTATATATGAATTTATTACAACTACAGGGGATATATATGAATTTATTACAACTACAGGGCGCTATATATGAATTTAATACAACTACAGGGGCCTATATTTATTTGTTACTACTACAGGGGGCCTATGTTTATTTGTTACTACTACAGGGGGCCATATATTTATTATTACTACAGGTGGCCTATATTTGTTTACTTCTACTACAGAGGGCTTATATGTATTTATCTTTACTACAGAGGCTATATATTTATCATTACTATAGGGTGCATATATATCTAATGACTACAGGGGGGCATTAATCTCTAATGACAAAGCTGATTACATATATATATTATATACATGTATAATGCTGATCAATATTACTGCAGACTGATGTCAGCTCTGTGGGTCAGCATTATTAGTATACTTCTGACCCACAGAGCTGACAATCAGTCTGCAGTCATAAAATACTGGTTACCCCATACTATACCCCTAAATGACACAGTATACAGTTTACTGTGGTTTTTTTTTGTGTATGTGTGATTCTAAACATCCAACCCCCTCCATAACCCCGCCCCTAATAACCCCGCCCCCAATAACCCCGCCACCCACTGGGCCGTGGAGAAATTGTCATGCATCAAACCGGTCCCTGGTGGAAAAAAGGTTGGGGACCGCTGCTATAGACCACCAATCACTGCATGCACCTCACTAATACATGTAAGAGCAGTACAGGACATGTATTACTGCACTGTACTGTGGAGAGGCGCTATTAGACCACCAATCACTGCATGCACCTCACTCATGCATGCAAGAGCAGTACAGAACATGTAGTACTACACTGTACTGTAGAGAGGTGCTACTAGACCGCCAATCACTACATGCCCATCACTAATACATGTAAGAGCAGTACAGGACATGTAGTACCGCACTGTACTGTAGAGAGGCTAATAGACCACCAGTCACTGCATGCACCTCACGAATACATGTAAGAGCAGTACAGGACATGTAGTACCGCACTGTACTGTAGAGAGGCGCTATTAGACCACCAAGCACTGCATGCACCTCACTCATACATGCAAGAGCAGTACAGGACATGTAGTACCGCACTGTACTGTAGAGAGACAATATAGACCAATCACTGCATGCACCTCCCTAATACATGTAAGAGCAGTACAGGACATGTAGTACCGCACTGTACTGTAGAGAGGCAAAACTAGACCGCCAATAACTGCATGCACCTCACTAATACATGTAAAAGCAGTACAGGACATGTAGTACCACACTGTACTGTAGAGAGGCGCTACGAGACCGCCAATCACTGCATGCACCTTACTAATACATGTAAAAGCAGTACCGGACTCACTTTCGGCCGCCATCTTGGACCGGCTCAGGGGGTTATTTAGCTCCGGAATCGCCGCTTTTCGTAAATGGGCTGGCACTCCAATATGTGGCACACCGACAAGGCTTCCGTTTTCAACTGACCTCAGCCTGTTTTATTCCGGCACAGGTTTACAGCACAACATACAAAACAACAGTAGAGACCCTCTCTATCAATGGCCCCGGCCTATCGCCGTACTACATATAGGTGTCAGCAAACTAACGTCACTGACCGACAACTGTCTTCCCCCACCGAGACCAGGCCCTCGGTGGCGACTCTCTAGCAGGTGACCTGCTGTACACCACCTACTGGCAGCCCCAAGCGACCGACTAAGGTCGCTCTGCCACAACATGTAGTACCGCACTGTACTGTAGAGAGACGCTACTAGACCACCAATCACTGCATGCACCATACTAATACATGTATCAGCAGTACAGGACATGTAGTACTGCACTGTACTGCAGAGAGTCACTACTAGACCACCAGTCACATCATGCACTGCACTAATACATGTAAGAGCAGTACAGGACATGTAGTACCGCACTGTACTGCAGAGAGTCACTACTAGACCACCAGTCACATCATGCACTGCACTAATACATGTAAGAGCAGTACAGGACATGTAGTATTGCACTGTACTGCAGAGAGTCACTACTAGACCACCAGTCACATCATGCACTGCACTAATACATGTAAGAGCAGTACAGGACATGTAGTACTGCACTGTACTGTAGAGAGGAGCTATAGACCACCATCACTGCATGCTCCTCACTAATACATGTAAGAGCAGTACAGAACATGTAGTACCGCACTGTATTGCAGAGAGTCTCTTCTTGACCACCAGTCACATCATGCACTGCACTAATACATGTAAGAGCAGTACAGGACATGTAAATTTCCGCACTGTACGCAAAAGAGTCACTACTAGACCACCAGTCACATCATGCACTGCACTAATACATGTAAGAGCAGTACAGGACATGTAGTACCGCACTGTACTGTAGAGAGGCGCTTCTAGACTGCCAATCACTGCATGTACCTCACTAATACATGTAAGAGCAGGGCATGTAGTACCGCACTGTACTGTAGAGAGATGCTATAGACCACCAATCACTGCATGCACTGCACTAATACATGGAAGAGCAGTACAGGACATAAGGTATTGCACTGTACTGTAGAGAGGCTCTACTAGACCGCCAATCACTGCATGCACATCACTAATACATGTAAGAGCAGTACAGGACATGTAGTACCGCACTGTAATGTAGAGAGGCGCTACTAGACTGGCAATCACTGCATGCACCTCACTAATACATGTAAGAGCAGGGCATGTAGTACCGCACTGTACTACAGAGAGATGCTATAGACCACCAATCACTGCATGCATATCACTAATACATGTAAGAGCAGTACAGGACATGTAGTACCACACTGTACTGTAGAGAGGTGCTACTAGGCTACCAATCACTGCATGCACCTCACTAATACAGAGGTTTTACAAATAAAATGTTCATGATAATTAGTTGGATCGTCCATCAATCACATGAGCTGCCGACCAGCAGTGTCTGGGACATTGTATGCTGGAAATATTGTATCCTGAGATCACTGTAAGGCCTCGTTCACACGGCTTATTTGCCGACGGATTTGGCCCCCGTAAAATTTCCCCGCCGGATTTTTCGCTTCAATACGGCGCCAAAACCGTCGGAGTCTTTTAGGTAACCACTGCTCTCTTTTGAGAAAAGTGGTTTCCCGTGCTCCTCCCCGCTCGGGAAAACCGCCGCGGGGGGGAGGGAAAGTGACATGCAATTAATTTTCGGGCGGGCCCCGCCCCTAAACAATGCATTGTCTAGGGGCCGGGAGCGGCGCCCCCGCCGCCTCCGGGCCCCGCCCCCGTCCCCCCCCCTATTCAGGCGGATTTGTGCGCTCAATAAGGGGCCCAAAAACCGTCGGCAATAAGCCCTGTGAACGGGGGGCCTAAATTGAGGGACCCAATGGGGATGAAAAAATTTGTAAAAAATTGGGTTTTCATTACAGGAGTGTTCCCACCATATACCTGGATGGCATATTAATAGGCTAAACCCTCATGTCCCGGGGGGGTGCAGAATCCCCCCTTGGAGGGCTTCCGAAAAAAGGGGGCTCAAATGAAGAACCGGTCGTGCATACACACAACTCTCCGTTCAGTTCTGTGGGAGTTCCCACTGGGTGTGCTTGGCTGTACGGTCCTCATAGATTGCAAGCTCTTGCGAGAGAGCCCTGACAACTCGTGTCTGATCTATTAGGAGCTTTTTACTGTAACGTTTGTTTTTTGTCTGTACTTCTATCCCCTTTCACAGGGGGCTACAACGTCGGCCTCCACGTTGGGGGAAAATACATCTCCCCTCTGCCCCTGTAATTATAAAAATGCATTATGGGAGTTGTAGGTTCCCCAAAAGTAGAGCCCACGTTGCAGATTTTTGCTCACATTGTAAAGGTTGGGGAAAATTTGGTCAATAAATAACGATTATTATTACTCAACTCC
>JAODAL010041789.1:0-35516 GCA_025379985.1 Phyllomedusa bahiana
TCTTGCTACAGTTCACATTAATGTGCCATCCTGGATGAACTACACTACCTGAGCAACTTCTGCGGGTTGAAGACACTGCCTCATGCTACCTCTAGGAGTGAGAGCAATGACAAAATGCAAAAGTGAGCAAAACAACAGATAAAAAGTATGAGAACAGAGAAATGGTCTGTGTTCACCACCTGTAGAACCACTACTTTATAGGGGTTGTCTTGCTAACTGCCTATCATTTCTACCTGTTGTCTGTTCCATTTGCACAACAGCAGGAGAAAATGATTCACAATCAGTACTGATACATAACTGGATCGGGTGACTTCACAGAAGTGTGATTGACTTAAGTTTAAGTGTTCCCTTTATTTTCCCTTTATATTTTTGAGCAGTATATATACCATATATATAGTATATACATATAATTATATATGTAAAGAGACAGAGAGATAACTATTCTGTGTAGACAGATAGGCTACACTGTCTGGCAAAAAAAAACATTGAAAAACCAAATCTGTGCCACAGAACCATGCCAAAAAAAGGAAACCAAATAAAAAAACCTTGTTTTATGTGAACAATACTGTCGAAATACTCGTCGGACAATGTGGTTTTAGGATTCATAATCTGAAGATTATTTTGCCCTTGCCTTGCTGTGTGGACACACAGTAGTGGTGCACTTGTAGAACATATGACTCCTCCATCACATCTCAGAATGTGACAGTCATCGGGCTTAAAATTTAGAACTCAGAAGATACAAATAAATACACCAAAAATAAATACACTGAAATAAGAAAACTTCAGACTAAAAAATAAAAACATTTCCCTAAACTCAACATAAATCCAAATAACAAAATAGACACCAGACCTTACAGAAAATACAGACTCCACATCAATAACATACACACGGAAATATGTAGGGTCGGCTCACACAACTGATTTGGATGTTGATTCTGATGCAGATTTAGAGCCACATGTATGAAAACTGTCTTGGTCTAAGACTTTCTTTGTTGTCCAGAGCAACCAATCAGACTTCCCCTTTCATTTCATATAATGCTCTGAAAAAATAAAAGGGGGGCACTGATTGGTTGCTATGGGCAACAAAGAAAATCTTAGACCAAGACAGTTTTCATACATGTCCCCCTTAGTGCTCAAATGGCGTCATAATCAGTGTCTAAATCTGACTGCAATCCTCTTTACACTGTTTCCAATGTAAAATCAGCGTCTCAGTGCACATGATGATCAAAGTTAATCTTGAAACTCCCATCTGTTTCCAAAACAGTTCGGTCGATAGGTTTAAAGTTCAGACTCCACAAAACTCCTTTTATTAGAGCAAATGGTGAAAAGTTTATTGATAACTCACATAGGCATGTGAGTTATATGTAGATGGATAAATGGTGGCAAATGTATGGCATATGTAACCAAGCGGGTGTAAAGGATGCAGGTAAGTATGGTACTTAAGGTATGATATATAGCAGGAGATTACCATGAAGTATAAGAAATAATGAATGGTAAGGGCTCGGACTGGCCTGCCGGGGAGTCTGTGAATTCCCTGGTAGGCCCCGAGCTCCTGTGGGCCTCGAAGGTAATGCTGCCGCTACGCGGGGCCCGGCCACCATGTCCTGCCTTGAACACCCGGGCCCTGTCTCTAAACGCTCGGGACACAGGGCGTAGGCGTTTGGAGGCAGGATGCGGTGGCTGGGCCCCAGGTGGTGGCAGCATTACCTCCGGGGCCCACTAATGTCCTCGATTCCTAGGGCTGCGCCCCGATCCGCTATTCACCCTGGTAGGCGTGAGTCATCCCCGGCGCCGCTGCCAATCGTTAGGGTCCTAAGTTGATACCGATCGCTAAGGTATCGGCTTAGGATCTTGCCGATGGCAGTCCCTCCGGATGCACATACAGTTAGATGCTACTGTGGAGCAGAGAGCGATAGCTCTGTGCTCCGCAGAGTACTCTGGTGAGCCGCAAGCAGGCTCACCGGTGTACACAGCACAGGTGGCATGTGTGTCATCACGTTGCCTGCGCGTCTTGGTGATGTCAAGGAAGAAGGAAGACGAAGAAGACCGGGAGCAGCGACAGCGTCAGGGAGCGAGGAAAGTTGACTACTGTCAGTTTTTTATTTTTAATTAGCCTGGGGACCTATAAACTATGTATACACACATGTGCTGGGGACCTACAAACTATATATGCACACATGTGCTGGGGACCTATAAACTATTTATACACACATGTGCTGGGAACCTATAAACTATATATACACGTGTGCTGGGGACCTATAAACTATATATACACACACACCTGTGCTGGGGACCTATAAACTATATATAAACACATGTGCTGGGGACCTATAAACTATATATAAACATGTGTTCTGGGGACCTATAAACTATATATACACATGTGCTGGGGACCTAGAAACTACATATAAACACATGTGCTGGGGACCTATAAACTATATATAAACACGTGTGCTGGAGACTTATAAGCTACATATATATATATTTATATATATATATAAATATTATATATATATAATTTTATATATATACACACACACACATATATATATTTATATATTATATATATATATATATATATATATATATATATATATATACACACACATATATATATTTATATATATATATATATATATATATATATATACACACACACATGTACTGGGGAATCTATAAACTACCTATATATGTGCAGGGGAACCTATAAGCTATCTATATATGTGCTGGAGAACTTATAAGCTACCTATATACCATCTGGGGAACATATAGCCCTAACTGTCTCCAGCCTATCTAAAAGAGGCCCTAACTGCCTCCAGACTACCTAAAGGGAGCCCTAACTACCTGCATACTACCTAAAGGGGGCCCTTACTACAGGCATACTATCTAAAGGGAGCCCTAACTACCTGCAGCCTACCTAAAGGGGGCCCTAACTACCTGCAGCCTACGTAACTGGGGCTCTAACTACCTACGGCTTACCTAACTGGAGCCACCACCTACCTACAGCCTAACTAACTGGGACTCGCTAACACCTACCTAAAGCCTACCTAACTGGGGCCCACCAACCTAAGTGGAGCCTATCAACTTACGTAACTGTGGCCTACTTATCTATCTGGAGGCTATTCACCTACCGACCCATGGCCTACTTATCTACCTTCTTGAGCCTACCAACAAACCTACCTGGGGCCGGCCTACGAACTTATCCAGCAGGAGTCTACCTAGCTAATTAGGACCTATCTAGCCTTGCCCATTTGCCTACCTACCTAGGGTCTTGACTACCTACCTGGTAATATGATTCTGAGGGGAGCAGCCCATAGCTGTAGCATAATCTCCAGCGGGTTAGTCCTCTCCCCACCCTCCAACCCCTTAGGAGACTGTGCCTCTAAGCTATGGCTTGTACCCGCTCTCCCACCCCTGGAAAGTTTGTACAGAGGTGGGAATAAGTAAAGAGGTGATGGAAAAGTGAGGATTCTAAGATATTTGTGTGTAAATTCTGCAGGGATGAGTGGTGGCCAGGACAAGTCGTCATGGTGGTGTGGAACGGATGGAGAAGAGAAGGGGAACAATTGGATTTTTGTATTTACCATAAAATCCTTTTCTTGTTCAATTCATTGGGGGAAACAGCACCTTGGGTATAGGCCTTTGCCCTAAGGCGGACACTAGGTGAACCAAACGCGTTAGGCCCGCCCCGGTGGCCTATTTCCCCTTCTGCTGACGCCAGGCTGATCAGTTTGTACAAAAGCCGGGGCCGAGAGGAAGAACTAAAAAGCACACCGATTCCATGGAGAAAAAAAATGAGGGGGGAACCTGGCAGAGCCACGAGTTCAGACACTCGGCGGATGGAGGTAATGGCCACCAAGAAGGCCACCTTCCATGAAAGCAAACGTAGGGAAACCTCCCGTAGTGGCTCAAAAGGTGAAGACTGCATGGCCTTCAACACAATATTTAAATCCCACAGTTCGACAGGCCTACGAACCGGAGGAACAGAATGCGCGACCACCTGCAAAAAGGTTTTAATCTGTGAGCAGGAAGCCAGCTTGCGCTGAAACAAAACTGAGAGAGAAGAAATCTGACCTCTCAAGGAGGACAGGCCGAGCCCGAGCTCCAGGCCTGACTGCAGAAAAGACAGCACCCTTGGAGTAGAACATACCAAGGGGTGAACTTTCCAGGCCTCAGCCCAGGTGAAAAAGGCCTTCCAGGTACGGTAAGAGATCCAGACGGACTGAGGCTTGCGTGCCCGAATCATGGTCTGGATAACAGAATCCGTCAAACCTGGAATGGTGACAATAATGTAAATTGATCGTTGAAGATTTTGCCTATATAAATGGATATTTGGAAGAGTCATTAATATTTTGCTTTTGTTTGTCACTGTCATTAGGTCCAATAAACATAATGAACTATGCAAGAAAGAATTAATAATGTATTGAGAGTGAGTAAGAGATGGAAATATATGTTTTCTAATACGACTAACACATGTCTGTTTTTAATTACTAATTTTTGTTTTTATTTAATCCTTTTCTAGAGAGTCTATTGAAAAAGGTCTTGTTTTCAGACCGAAACGTCTGTGTTGTTAGAATCTCTATGTACGGAAATTAATTTTTAATATGAAGTCGGCCTTATCATGATGTTATCGTTTGGAATAATAACATTTTGATAAAAGTGCAAAAATAATTTTGGAGTGCAGCCTACTTTTCTTCTATTGGCTTAAAATTGTGGCTTGCACCCATCGGTGGAGCACGAGTGCCGGGGATATATTTTCAAAGATTGATCCTGACAGGAGGGGTCGGGCCCAGAGGGCACTGGACTGGCCGCAAGAGAACTTCATGTGGCAACGTGCGCAGGCGAAGTAAGTCGCCACTGCTTTGGATGTGTGGGGTTTTAACCCCTCATCCTTAGAAAGGAACATGGCTGCAAAGCATGTGGGGCAGGGATAGATGGCCCAAAGCAGGCCAACTTACCACCCCAAGGTGCTGTATCCTCCTCAGTAGCCAGGAGATGCAGCAAACAGCCAGGATGCCGAACGCCGGAAAAACAGCATTTAGGCTCCGCCCCCAACATAAGCCCGGGCTGCTGGAGGTCCTGCCCCATCCTGGGAGGGGTCTGGACCCGTTTGGAGCCGCACCCAGGGTGGTACAGGCCCAGGAAAGGTGCGGCCTAGTTGCGACCTAGGCCTCTGGAAGCTGAGGCCTAAATTTGAACTCGCGGCCGCGGCATGTCTCGTCTGAGTGCTTTAAACGCGGGTGAGTAGTGCCCCTGGGGAGACTTACCCTGCCACCCTCCCCCACCCCCCGCCAGGGACAAGCCCCAAAAGAGCGGTACTGCAGCGAAAACGCCACGGTACTGCAAGGTCGCCCCGACACCACCAGCATGGCTAATGGGGAGGGTGGAGAACAGGGGGAGAGCAGCGGCGGAGCGGGCCCATGGGAAACCTCCCATGTGCCCCCAACATGCCTGTGCTCAGCTCATGCGGCCCGTGCTGCATACTGCCCCGCACTGAGTGACTGAGCCCGGTGGAATACATGCCCAAGTGAGTGGTGAGGCGTCAGACCAGGCCAGGCCTTATGCCCCACTGGAGGGCGGCCTGGCCGCTGAAGTCTCAGTGCCTTGTGCAAGCACGCAGGTGCACCCCTCTGCATCCACGGGGAACTGAACGCCGCCGACCACTGCTGGGGGGCCACAGGAAAACGGAATTCCTGTGGCCCATCCATCTTAAAAAAGAAAAACGGCTCACAGGAGAAGAGCACTGTCTGGCTCCGCCTCCTCAGTGCTCTGGCCCCGCCCCCTGCAGGCCTGGCAGGACGCTGAGCAGATGAGCTTCCTGCCTGACCAGAAGATCCCTGCTCCTGCGGAGGACCAATCAGTGAGGCTGGTAAGTGGCCTGGACTTACTGCTAGGGCCTTACCAGCTAGTCCTCTTCCTCCCCACCAGGTCCCATCAGATAACCTCCACCCAGGGTCTTACCATCTAGCCTGCCACCCCCCCCCCCATGGCCTCCACCATACGGCCTGCCTCCCCCCCGTGGGCCTCCACCTCTGGCCTGCCTCCCCCCGTGGCCCCCACGGCTGGCCTGCCTCCCCGCCCCGTGGCCTCCACGTCTGGCCTACCACCCCCCGGGCCTCCCCGTCTGGCCTGCCTCCCCCCCATGGCCTCCACGTCTGGCCTACCACCACCCCCCCCGGGCCTCCACGTCTGGCCTACCACCCCCGATGGCCTCCACGTCTGGCCTGCCCCCCCCCCCTGGCCTCCACGACTGCCCTCCCCCCCCCCCCTGGCCTCCACATCTGACCTGCCATTCCCCCATGGCCTCCACGTCTGGCCTGCCATCCCCCCATGGCCTCCACGTCTGGCCTGCCATTCCCCCATGGCCTCCACCTCTGTCCTGCCATTCCCCCATGGCCTCCACGTCTGGCCTGCCATCCCACCTGGGCCTCCATGTCTGGCCTGCCATCCCCCCTGGGCCTCCACGTCTGGCCTGCCTCCCCCCCGGGCCTCCACGTCTGGCCTGCCACCCCCCCTTGGCCTCCAGGTCTGGCGTGCCTCCCCTCCATGGCCTCCACGTCTGGCCTGCCTCCCCCCTGGGCCTCCACGTCTGTCCTGCCTCCCCCCCCTGGCCTCCAGGTCTGGCCTACCACCCCCCCCCCCCCGGGCCTCCACGTCTGGCCTGCCACCCCCCATGGCCTCCACGTCTGGCCTGCCATCCCCCCATGGCCTCCACATCTGGCCTGCCATCCCCCCATGGCCTCCACATCTGGCCTGCCATCCCCCCATGGCCTCCACGTCTGGCCTGCCTCCCCCCTGGGCCTCCATGTCTGACCTGCCTCCCCCTGTGCCTCCACGTCTGACCTGCCTCCCCTTGGGCCTCCACATCTGGCGTGCCTCCCCCCGTGGCCCCCACGTCTGGCTGCCTCCCCCCATGGCCATCCACGTCTGGCCTGCCTCCCCGCCATGGCCTCCACGTCTGGCCTGCCTCTCCCCATGGCCTCACGTCTGGCCTGCCCCCCCCCGGGCCGCCACACCTGACCTGCCTCCCCCCTGGGCCTCCACATCTGGCCTGCCTCCCCCCTGGGCCTCCATATCTGGCCTGCCTCCACCTGGGCCTCACCATTTTCTTGATTACACAAAAGGCTGACTGTAACAGGAATACTGTACAAATGAAACTACTCCTTAATAGCTCTCTTAACTGTTAAGGAGAAGTTCCATTGACCGAGTTCTAAAATGATGTCGGCCCTTTAAGGTCCGTCGTGAGGCCGATGTGGCCCCCGGCGAAGACTCGTTTGACACCCCTGCCCTAAACGGAGGAAGTTGGAGTACTTACCTTTCCAACGTCTTCAGGCGTCGCGACATCACCCCTTCAGTACCATGCACCCGGAGGTGAGGCTACCGGAATCCATAGAAGGCCGCGGAGGCGGCAGGTGGGGCGGCGAAAAAAAAGGAACACCAGCCAGCTAAAGAACTGACTGGGTTCCTGACGCCCTCAGGGGGGACAACATCACGGTACAACTAAGCACTGATGGCCCCCCTGATAGGTGACAGCCAGGGGTTCTATCACCTTTCCACAAGTTGAGAGCCGGACGCTTGATCACCTGCCACCAGGTGAGAGCCGGGTACTCAATCACCTTTCTGCAAAGGAAAGAAAAATAACAAAACTCCGCAGAGCTGCAGAGCAGCGTCTGCCTCCTATGGACACTAGACTGAAAACTGATCAGCCTGGCGTCAGCAGGAGGGATATAGGCAACCGGGGCGGGCCCAACGCGTTTCGGTCCGCCTAGTGTTCGCCTCTTAGGGCAAGGGCCTATACCCAAGGTGCTGTTTCCCCCAATGACATTGGCGAGAAAAGTACGACTCATGAGAGAAGAGAATGACTCATCAGAGATGACCTCTCCTGTGAGTCCCTGACATCAGGGGTTATTTTGCTTCTGTGTTGGATCAGTGCTGTATTCACTGTAATGTGATGTGACCTCAGCTGGTGTCGGACCCCTATGTGGTCTCCATATGGCGGTGTTGTAGGTTATATCAGCGCTAGTATAGTGGCAGTGTACACTTGGCCCTGATTGTAAAAGTGAATGCACACCTGACCCTGTGATTTGTAGTTACACTTTTACTTTCCTGTTGATGTTTATAGTGGTGTTTATTGTATGTGGACTGGTGGTGGGTGATATGGATGGAGCTACTTAGCCATGTGTCTATAATATGTTAGACTGTGACAAATGTGTGAGACAGACATGTGAGATAGACAGTATTGCATACTACATTTTACAGTTAGAAAGTGGACTGTAAAACCAGTTTTTCACTCCCCACCATTGGGAATATCCTTCGCTTCAAAACAACATTGGGTGTAGTCCTTTTGCAGAGCCCGGAGACGCCCAGAGGATTACTGAGCTACACCAACATAGTATTCTTTGAATCAACAGAAGTCTCCAGCTCCAAAAATTTTAAAATGGCAAAATTTATTTAGAAAAGCATTAAAAAAAATCAAGAAACTTCATCTTAGTCATGACTGACGCGTTTCGAGCAAACAGTGCTCTTAATCATAGCATGATTATAAATGAACTAAGGATGCTTTCGGATCCTTTTCAGGTTACAAAGTTAATAAGGACAAATGCCAACTATTGGGGATAGGGGGAGGTAGAGGGTTAAATAGCAAGGAATTAGGGGTAGAAATAGCCAAATCACAGATAACTTATCTTGGCATAAAAATAGGGGCAAGATCATCAGCTCTATATCAACTAAATTTTTCGCCAGTCATAAACAAAGTAAAGGACGAGCTGCTTAGGTGGAGCAATTTGCCACTATCTTGCTGGGGTAGGATCCAAGTGATAAAAATGATCAGCTTTGCCAGATTATTATATCCACTCCAGAATGTGCCGCTACTCCTGAAACATAAAGACCTCCAGGAGCTGAGGGGGGCATTCCTAAAATTTATATGGAACAAGAGAAAAGCGAGAATAGCAATCGATAAACTGATGCTAAGAAAAAGTCTGGGAGGGGCACAGCTACCCAACATCCGATTGTATAATGTGGCAGCGATGTGGCGCATTTTACTGGATTGGTGCCATGACACAAGCATCTTCTCAAACACTCTGGCAGAAGCTCAGCTAGCTCGTCCATGGGATTTAAAGGCATTGATACTTACTCCATTTAAATCACTACCAAAGATCACGAAAGACAATGTGCTCTTTAGAGACACGTTGGCCACATGGCGCCTGATGCGCAAGTTATTTGGTAGGCCAATGCATGTAACCAAGTGGATGCCTTTATGGTCACTTCCAGAATTCCCCAGGGTGGGGAGAACAAATTATTTGGGGTTTTGGAGACAAAGGGATTTTATTTTGGAAACAAGTCCTAGAGGGGCCTGGGAATCACTTCATGAGCTGGGATAGAGTTCAGCAGCAATATGGTTTGGGGGCCGAACAGGTGTTCCAGTATATTCAACTCAAACATTTTGTCACGGCCAAACTAGCAAACCATGGAGGGGTTGGAGGATCCAGAGGAATTCTCCACATTAATGAGGAGTAGCGACGGTTATGCCACATTATCTAGGCTGTATCACCAGATATTGGCTTGGAACTCGAGGGGAACGGCTAGTCCCGTTTTCACCAGATGGGAAACAGATCTTACCGATGTAGACATTTCTGGGAAAATTCTCATAGGCCTTGCGATGGTGAGAAAGTCAACGGTTAGTGAAGTATGGAGAGAAACCCATTTCAAAATAGCTCATAGAGCAATCTATGCTTTCAACATCCCATTTGGTGAGAACAGTCAGGGGGTTTGTTATCTTAAAGCATGCCCCAAATGCAAACTCCAGAAGGCGGGCCTGCTCCATTGTATATGGGACTGCACGGGGGTACAGAAATTGTGGGAAGAAACAGTTGCATTCATAGAGGAGGGGGTGGAAGTCAAAAGTGCCATTAGAACCCCACAAAGTTGTCTATTTCAGTATTTAATTAAACCAAGGGTGAGGGATGGAGATGAGGATAGTTTGGTTAAAGAGAAGGGGGTACACCTGACTTGTTGGCAACCCAAACGTATCATTTTTACGACATTGGCTGAGGGAGGCTCCTCCAGAGTTTAATGAGGTCAAACTGGCCTTGAGGCAGCTGTTGTTTCTTGAAAAGTTAGACTCCGAAAGAAACAAGGAACAGATGACGGGAGGCTTCCTCAGAAAATGGAAAAATTTTATTGAAGCAACTTGTAACGAACAGGAAATTATGGGAATAATTTCACCTTCAAATTTTCCTCTTTCTATTGACGGAACAGTTGAGTGGGAATCTAGGGAAGTTAGACTCACAAGATCGGGCGACCGAGTGGCGAGTGGCGACACGACAAGTTAGTTTTCTTGTTTTTAGATTAAATAATTTTTACCAAAGGGTTTTGGGGACTCTATTTACAGAAAAATGAAAATGTATTGGAGTCACAGAATAACACAAGGCATGCTAATAATACTATTTTGTAATAACAATGTCATACAGATGTATTGGGGTCATTTTGTCTAAACATGTAAGTAACCTATAACCCGTCCGATGTTATTAGATCCGTGTGATTTCTGTGTTATTACAAATAAAACATTTTGTTAAAAAAAAAAATAAATGAACTAAATACACATATATAGCATATCCGTAACCAATCAAAATCACTGAACATAATCACATGATAAATACCGGAAAAAAGAAAAGAAATAAACTACACACATAATACTAATGAAAAACAAAAACCATTAATGAATATTATATATAATAATCAAAACCATTCATGTTAATAATAATATAAAAAAATCATTCTTAAAGTTAAGACCAAAAGGCACACAAATGTTCAGCTTTAAAATCCATTCCGCTTCTCGCCGGAACAACCGCTGAGATATATCACCTCCCCTCAAATCCATCTTAACCCATTCAATGCCATAAAATAAGAAAAAAATCAACACTCCCATTATATGCACACTAGCAAAGTGTTTAGAGGCTCCTGACAAATTGACATAATGCGGGTTCTTACTGTGCAATAAATGTTCGTAAATTCGTCTTTTGAGATTTCTCTTTGTACAACCTACATAAAGTAGGTTGCAAGCTACACATTGTATGATGTATATTACTCCACATGTGTCACAGTTAATAAAATCCATCTCAACAAAAGCCATCTTGATGATAATGTCGTCCCTATCCCTCAATTCCTGGAGTGCATCTCTGCAATCAAAGCTAACACATCTTCTATAGGGAAACCTAGGAGGTCGGTTATTTTTAAGAAGGGATCTGATCCTACCACTCCCTTCTGAATTCAATAAATCTGGCCGTCTTTATATACAACCAGACTGATAATCAGAGGAATCCTTTTTTAAAATTTGGGGCTTTTTTATGTGTAAAACGTCCCCCCTTTAATTTTTTTCAAATTGGCTTTTTTCCTGTCCCTTTGCCCTTTCCCTTTTAAACTTGTTTAAAAAGCAAACGGGGTTTTAAATTTTAAATTTAGAGTCCCGAAACTGGTTCTTTAAAGTCCCTTTAAAATTGAAACTCCTCATGCTGAAAAACCTGAAAGGGTATCTTTTCCATTCCCTTTATGGGAAAAAACTTTCGAATAATAAAAATTTTTTGGGAAGGGTTTTTTTGTTTCACAACCTCTAGGGATCAAAGAAAAACTTTATTAATTTTTTTAAAGTTGGGGAAAATCCCAAACCAAAATTTTTTGATAAAATTTAAATTTTTTATAAAATCTCAGGGAAAAAAACACAATCCTGATTATCGTTATAATTATTGTTGCCATGTTCATTATTAAAAATTTCCCAAAACTTCAGTTTCCGCTGATTTTCTACGGATAGAACGGGCCCTACCTTTCAAAGGGAGCCGGGTTTGCTGGTAAAAAATGTCAGCGAAAACCCTTTTCTAAAATGGAGATGCATTTTCCCCCTGATGCCCCTTTATTTTCTCTTCCCCCACCGGTGCATTTTTTTTTCTATTTTTTCCGGGATTGTTAAAACCCCACAATTTAAAAACACACACCCAATTTTTTAATATAAAAATCGAAAATGAAAAACCCCTTTGGAGCAAAAAAAAAAAACCCAAAACCAAAAATAGAAAATGGACTGTAAAAACCAAATTTTTCACTCCCCACCCTTGGGGGAAATCCCTTGCTTCAAAACCCAAATTGGGGGTGTCCCTTTTTCAGAGCCCCGGGGAACGCCCAGGGGGATTACTGGGCTTCCAAACCCAAAAAAATTTTCTTTTTAATCAACAAAAACCCCCACTCCAAAAAAAAATTTCAATGGGCAAAATTTTTTTAGAAAAAACAATTTAAAAAATCAAGAAACTTCTCTTTGTCATTGGGGTGGCGAGTTTTAAGCAAAAAAGTGGGTCTTAACCAAACAAGATCACAAAATGAAAATAAATACAAAAATAGAAAATTCCCTTTAAACCCAAACAAAAAATTTAAAAATAATTTTTCAATTTAAAGGTTTTGTTTTTCATTAAATATTATGTGTGTAGTTTATTTCTTTTCTTTTTTCCGGTATTTATCATGTGATTATGTTCAGTGATTTTGATTGGTTACGGATCTGCTATATATGTGTATTTAGTTCATTTATAATCATGCTATGATTAAGAGCACTGTTTGCTTGAAACGCGTCATTCCCCCACTAAAATTAAGGGCCCCATGTAAAAATCCCCCAGGGTCCGGGGGGCCCCCTTTCCCCCCCATTTTTCCCCGGGGGAATCTGCGCCTGATTTATGTCGGGGCCGGGGCGCGCTCATACATACAATTAAAGTCCCCCCGCGCCCGCCTTTTTTTTTGGCGCAGGGGCGGGCCCGAGGCCAGTGGGGGGGCTGATCTAGGATTCGGCGCGGGAGGTAGTGCACTCATCATGGGGGGGAAAATCCCCGCGCCTCGCCAGGTGTTGGGGCACAGGCGGGGACAGGGGCGCAGTGCGGCTTAGGCGCCGGCGGGGCTGCACCGAAAAACTTTCCCCATGCAGAATGCTGGAGCGGCGAGAAATCATCCAGATGTCAGTGCGGAGTTGTAAAAAAATCCCCTTTAAAAAGGCGTTAACTTTCTAGGAAAGAGCAAAAACCAAAAATAAAAAATACATAAAACAAAATCTTTTTCCCAATATCCCAATTCAAGAATTAGGATTTGGAAATTTGCGGGAAATACAAATTCAAATTTCAGAAAGCATTTGTTTGGTCGGATAAACGGCAATCAGAATGGGACGACGTGAACATTAAAACCTAGGGGATTTAGCCCAATCAGAACCCACGGGGGGATAGTTCAAAAACAGAAAAAAAATGCTAAAGAGTGTTTTTTAAAGCTACCGGGGACTTGGCTAGCTCACCAATTTTCAGAATAGGAGCGACAGAGACCCATTCTAGCCAAGGAGAATTATTGCCAATCAGAATAGGAGTGAAAAAGACCCTTCTATCTATGGAGAAGTTTGAAAAAATCGAATCCCCGGGGATAACTAAAAAATACAGTAAAAAGCAAAAAAGAGCTGATTGGCTGAGTAGGGGTGTTTTGTGTATTATCCCACCCAATCAGAGCGCGAGCTATTCCCCATTATAGTCTATGGAGAGATGGGGCACTGAAATTTTTGGAAACCAGCGCCGTGCGGCATGAAGTATTTAAACAAAAAAAAAAGTTTTTTTAAATGTAAAAAATTATAGATAAGAGCAGAACCCTTCTTTACAAATAAAGCAGTTAAAAACCCGAACAAAGCTTTTTCGCCCAGACCGGGCGCTACATAGAGAAAATTTCAATAGAGAGAATCGCGGGAAAATACAGTAATTCAAATTGTTTAAGCTATTTTATTGGTCAGCATAAACCCAGTCAATCAGAATAGGAGCGACAATGTCCCCTTCTAACCTATGGAGGAGAATTGACCAATCAGAATAGGGGCAACAATGTACCATTATATACAAAGGAGAAAAATTTACCAATCATATTCAAAGGCGGGACAGTTCAAAATACAGTGAAAATGCAGAAACGAGCTGATTGGTTGAAGCGGCGGGGGCTCCTCCAGCTTAGCCAATCAGAGCGAGAGCTACTTCTCATAGAGTTTCTATGGGGAAAAGAAATTCTGAGCGCGCTCGTGATTGGCTAAGTTAAAAGAGGCGCCGTTATTTGGACAATGGGAGAGCGAGCGACGCTCCTAGGGTTTTCTAATGCAATCTGAAATAAAACTGTACATGGCCAAAATCAATTATAAACACTACAGAAGTTGTCCCGATGTGTATATAAAATGAAATATATATGGGGGTAACGAAAAATAAATATTAAATCAATAAAATCATGTTTACCGTATATACTCGAGTATAAGCTGAGTTTTTCAGCACAAAAAATGTGCTGAAAAACCCTCCCTCGGCTTATACTCGAGTCACTGTCGGCACTCAGGCGCTGCGATGGCCCGAGTGCTGACAGGGACGCTTCAGTTATATGCGGCTCCTCACGAAGCGCATATAACTGAGGCCGAGCACGGCTGACAGTGTCCAGGCGCTGCGCTGGCCGGGCACTGTCCGTCATCTCTTCCCCTGCATGCGACTCCTCCGGAGCGCACACAGGTGAAGAGATACCACTGCGGGGCACAGAGCGAGCGCTCCGTGCTCCGCAGTGGACTCCGGGCGGCCGCAAACTCTCGGAGCGGCCGCGCTGTTCCGGAGCTCCCGGCACAGGCAGCGTGCATGTCATCACGCTGCGTGCGCGGCTGATGACGTTCACCCCTGTGCCGGGAAGAGCGCGGCGGGATCCGAACAGCGAGGAGGCGGACAGTGAGGGAGACGGAGCAGCGGGGAGCCAGGTAAGTGATTTTTTTTTTTGTTTTAAAACGTTGCCTACACCTGCCTATACCTGTCTAGTACTGCCTATTGCTGCCTAGTACTGCCTATAGCCTACCTATACCTGCCTAGTACTGCCTATACCTGCCCAGTACTGCCTATAAGCCTACATATACCTGCCTAGTACTGCATATACCCTGTCTATACCTGCCTAGTACTGCCTATACCTGCCTAGTACTACCTATACCTGCCTAGTACTGCCTATACCTGCCTAGTACTGCCTATACCTGCCTAGTACTACCTATACCAGCCTAGTAATACCTATACCTCACTAGTCCTCCCTATACCTGCCTAGTACTGCCTAAACCTGCCTAGTACTGCCTATACCTGCCTAGTACTGCCTATACCTACCTAGTACTGCCTATACCTGCCTAGTACTACCTATACCTGCCTAGTACTGCCTATAAGCCTACCTATACCTGCCTAGTACTGCCTATCCCTCCCTAGTACTACCTATAGCCTACCTATACCTGCCTATACCAGCCTAGGGGGGACATTAAACTGCCTATACCAGCCAAATGGGGGACATTAAACTCCTATACCAGCCTAAGGGGGACATTAAACTGCCTATACCAGCCTAAGGGGACTTTAAACTGCCTATACCAGCCAAATGGGGGACATTAAAATGCTATACCTGCCTATGGGGGACATTAAATGCCTATACCTGCTATGGGGGACATTAAACTGCCTATACTGCCTATGTAATTTTATTGGTATCTATTTTTTATTTTTAAAATTCACCAGTAGCCGCTGCATTTTTCCACCCTAGGCTTATACTCGAGTAAATAAGCTTTCCCGTTTTTTTGTGGCAAAAGTAGGTGCCTCGGCTTATACTCGGGTCGGCTTATACTCGAGTATATACGGTATTTTTATTTTCGTTAGCCAAGGATCAATAGTATGGGTGCAACGAAAATAAAGAAATAAACATGATTTTATTGATTTAATATTTTTTTTTCGTTACCTCCATTTTATCATTCGTTTTATATACACATCGGGACCACTTCTGTAGTCTTATCATTTGATTTTGGCCATGTACAGTTTTATTTCAGATTGCATTAGAAAACCCATAGGAGCGTTTGAATTACTGTATTTCCCGGCGATTCTCTCTATTGCAATTCCCTATGTAGCGCCGGTCTCGGCGACAATCGCGTTGTTCGGGTTTTTAACTGCTTTATTTTTAAAGAAGGGTTCGGCTCTGTATCTGATAATGTTTGACACTTAATAAAAGACAATATTTCATAGATACTTAATGCCTCAAGTCGCTGAGTGAAGAGATTTCAGTGAGCCCATATCTCAATAGACTATAATGGGAGAAGTAGCTCGCGCTCTGATTGGCTGGGGTAGCCAAGCACCTGCTAGCTCAAACCAATCAGCTCTTTTCTGTCTTTTTACTGTATTTGAATTATCACGCCGTGGATTCTGATTGGTCTAAACTTCTCCATAGACTAGAATGGGTCTTTGGGTCGCTCCTATTCTGATTGGCCGAGCTAGCCAAGCCCCCGCTAGCTCAGCCAATCAGCTCTTTTTTGTCTTTTTACTGTATTTTGAATTATCCCGCCGTGGATTCTGATTTGGTCAATGCTTCCCCATAGGTTTTAATGGTTCACTTTTCGCTCCTATTCTGATTGGCTGGTTTATGCCGCCCAAATGAGAATGGGTTTCAGAATTTGAATTACTGTATTTCCCGGAAATTTCCAATATCATAATTCTTGATTTTTGTGCCGTTCTAGAGTTTTGGAAAGTGTTTTTTTTTTTTTTATGTTTTTTTTTTACGTTCAGCTCTTTTCTGACACTGTTTTCCCCCTTTAAAAAAGGCAATTTTTTCGGAATCATACTCCTGCTGCACGGAGCGGAGCGCCGAGATTTCTGTCGCGATCTTCGATCCGCGTCCTCGCATGTTCCGATCCTGCTTCACTTTGCCTCTGTCGGAGGATTTAGACCAAAAAAAACCTGGTCTGCTTGTCGGAGCTGCCGAGCGCTGCACTGCGCCTCGCTTTGCCGACTCTCCATCGTACATACCTCGGAGTTTTCGAGCGCGCCGCGTCCCGCCCCGGAACGCCTACCCCGCGCCCACACCGTCCCCACTGCCCGCCCCTTCATGCGGGGAGCAGCTGAAAGTGGTGAACACTGCGCCTAACACTGAATCCCTGCGTCCGACAGGGGGATTCGGGCCGGGGCGCAGTATACGCCAGAAAACAGGCGAAAAGCCCGTTCATACATGTCGCCCTAAGTTTCTTGATTTTAAATGCTTTTCTAAATAAATTTTGACATTTTAACATTTTTGGAGCTGGAGACTTCCGTTGATTCAAAGAACACTTTACAGTTGTTTTTCACACTCTATTATGTGGTAAAATGGTTGCATTTATGTCCAAGAGGCCAGTTATATTTTCATGTACAGTAGCTTTAGGGTGGGCCCCCAAGATCAACTCCTGTGTGGGCCCCAGACTCCCCGGTCCAACACTGGGTAAGGGTATGATATATAAAACATGGTCAGTGGAAAGTCTAAGTGCTGGTGGATACAAGTGTGACAGAGATGGTAGGATATAAAGCATAGGTGGTCAGAGACACATATAAAACTTATATAACATAGGTGCAAATTAGGAAATACAGGGTAAAAATGGTCAGGGTAAAAAATAATTATTCCACCTGTTAGGATCAAGAAGTGTATATAAAAAGCAATGGGTGCACTGGCAACAGTGCACTTAAGCCAGAGGGAGAGCCGGATATTGAGAAGTTCCGGCATGCCAAACTATAAACTACACGCTTTACCAAACTTTGGTCTCCAGATTATGAAAAAGAATTACGAAGATTGACTGCCTATGAGTTACACATGGCTACTCTTACAGAGCATTATAAAGTTCAATGCCTATCCTGAAGCCTTAGATCCAACTTAAAGTCTACCATATTTTATAAAAATACAGAGAATATTCAAAGATTTGAGAACATCTTAAATGCTTCTTCAATGTCATTATAATCAATATTAAGACTTTGCATGAAAACTTGAAGAGTTAACTCAATTGAGCAACAGAGCTACAACAAGAACAAAAAGACAAAAATGTCTCAGAGACATTGATGATTATAACAACATGTGGCAAGACCTTACAAAATATAAAGAATGCGTCTTTAATAATCAATATTCTCAATGTGTTACTCTCCCAGCTTTAAAAGTAATCTGGTGATTCTCACAGAAAACTTTTTTTTTAGGGAGGCGACAGGTCCAGCACTAGGTGTCCACTCTAACAAACAATGAACAATAAGAGGAATCCACACCTGGTTCCAGGTGAGTTGAACCTGATCTGTAAAATCTCTTTCTTTCCCTTCGACCCTGGCAACTTATCGATCATGAACAAAGGTCTTCAAGTTGGATGAGGATTTGTTCCATTTTTTAGCCGCTTACATCTGAAAACTCATTTCATGCAGACACCTGATGATATGCCTATTGTAAACACCTCAACTGTACCTATTTTTTCTATAAATAATCTTGATTTACGTTGTAAAAGCTCATATAACCCACTGCGTAAATATTATCCCATTGAGACATTCATTTCTCTTGTCCAAAAAGATATGCAGAAACTTATGTCTGAGATACAACATGTAAATAGGTTCCATTCTAACCTTAATAACAAGGAAAACCTGGCCTTATGTAACCTAAAATTCAATGATAACATAGTCATAAAAGCTGCCTATAAAGGGGGATTTCTGGTGTTTATGGATAAATCTTACTACATTGGGAAAATCATGACCCAATTGTCAGACTCCACCACGTATATTCCCTTAGATAGGGACCCCCCCCCCCCCCCCCAGGAATCATGGTCAAGATGCAAGAAACATTACAATATCATCTCTTAATATCAGTAAAACCATACATTTTTTGACCAATTCCCACCCTGTCATTCCAGTCTTTTATACTCTTCTGAAAATAAACGAAAATGTAGAAAAGCCACCGGTAGACACATAGGGCGACATGTATGAATCTCGCCACGTTGGAGCGCACGTTTCCGCGAGTTTTCCGGCGAAATTTGCGCCTGATTTATGTCGGCGCTGGGGAGCGCTCATACCTGCGGTATAAAGTCCGCCGCGCCTCGCCAGTGTGTGGGGCGCAGTGCGGGACTTAGGCGCAGTCCGGGACTGCACCTAATATTCGCCGTTCGAGGAGGTGCGCTCATACATGCGGTGAAAAGTTCACCGCGCCTCGCCAGTGTGTGGCGCGCAGTGCGGGACTTAGACATGTATTCCGATTCGAGACAGGCTGGAAAACAGCAAGAAATCATTAAAGATGTCTGTGTGGCAGGGAGTATGAATCAAAAAATCGCCTTTATAAAGGCGAAAAACATTCTCTGAAAAAGAGCTCAAACCTACTAAAAAAATACATAAATAAAATCACTTTCCAAAAATCAAGAGCGGCACTAAATCGGGAATTTGGATATTGGAAGTTTCCGGGAAATACAGTAATTCAAATTCTGTAAGCGCTTCTCATTGGTCGGCAGAAGCCAGCCAATCAGAATAGAAGCGACATTGAACCATTAAAACCTATGGAGAAGTATTGACCAATCAAAATCAAAGGCGGGACAGTTCAAAATACAGTAAAAATGCAGAAAAGAGCTGATTGAAGTAGCGGGGGCTTGGCTATCTCGGCCAATCAGAGCGCGAGCTACTTGTTCCATTGTAGTCAATGGAGAGATCGGGGCAATGCAATCTCGGCTCTCAGCGCCGTGCGGCATGGAGTATGATTTAAAAAATATTTTATTAAGTGTAAAATATTATCTGAAAAAGAGCTGAAACCTTCTATAAACATAAATCAATCAAATCCCTAACAACGCGTTTGCCGCCGAAACCGGCGCTACATCAGGAATTGCAATATAGAAAATTGCCAGGAAATACAGTAATTCAAATTGTTTAAGCTCTTCTCATTGGTCGGCAAAAACCAACCAATCAGAATAGGAGCGACAGTGAATCATTAAAACCTATGGAGAAGTATGGACCAATCAAATTCAAAGGCGGGACAGTGTTAAATACAGTAAAAAGGCAGAAAAGAGCTGATTGGTTGAGCTAGCGGGGGCTTGGCTATCCCGGCCAATCAGAGCGCGAGCTACTTTCTCATAGAGTTCTATGGGGAAAAGAAATGCAGAGCGAGCTCTGTTTGTGATTGGCTAAGTTAAAAGAGTCGCGGTTATTTGGACCAATGGGAGAGCGAGCGACGCTCTTATGGGTTTTCTAATGCAATCTGGAATAAAACTGTACATGGCCGAAATCAAATGATAATACTCCCGAACTTGTACCGATCTCTATATAAAATGATCAATAATATGGGGGTTTAGAAAAAAAAATATTAATTCAATAAAATCATGTTTATTTCTTTATTTTCGTTACACCCATACTATTGATCCTTGGCTAACGAAAATAAAGAAAACTCGAGGTCTTATCGATCTATTACATGTTCTATATATGTGTTGTACCATCCTGTACAACATAATAAGGTGAGCGGCTCACATTGTGGTTTTGTGGCTTTTAATATACTTCACTTGAGTGCGCTTCTTTCCTGTATTCTCTATAGCTATAGCACGATTTCTGGAGTGTGATAATATAACAAGTTATAGTGACTAGGATTCTGAAGAAGGGTCTGGATACATTTTTAGATGTAATATAACAAGTTATAGTGACTGGGATTCTGGAGAAGGGTCTGGATACATTTTTAGATATAATAATATAACAAGTTATAGTGACTAGGATTCTGGAGGGGGTTCGTTGATCCAGGGATTGATTCTGATTGCCGGATTGGAGTCAGGAAGGAATTTTTTCCCTAGCAGGAGGACAATTGGCTTCTACCTCATAGACGTTTTTGCCTTCCTCTGGATCAACACTCTAACACTTTAGCAACACTTTATCAAAATGGGCTGAACTGGATGGACGTATGTCTTTTTTCGGCCTGACAAACTATGTAACTATGTAACAAGTGTTTACTTAAAGGGGTTGTCTCATTACAAGGATTTCTTCCTATGTTAAAGATCTTGCAAAAACAAATCACATTGCAATATGTGTGCATTAACAATGTCCTATCCTATTCCTCTTGTATAAGCTGCATCAACTCCTCAGGTCGCTATAGCTACAGATCTGTTAGATCTCTCCTTATAGGTTGCCAGCGCAGATACAAAACTGGTATCCTCAACAGCGCATCACTGCAGGCAAGTAGAAGTCAGTAGAAGCCAGTAAACATACCCCTGAATTCAAAAATTAAACGAGAAACGAGAAAACGAGACCGAGGTAAGATGAATCAATATAGTGAGACAACCCCTCTAAATAGGTAATTATGCAACAGTTACAGGGTTAAAGAGGTTTTTTCGTTTGAAGCTTTTGCAGACTTGAGCTGTTTCTATCAGTTTCATTTTCAAATACAGGGGTGAGTTTTTCCTCTCAGTAGGCGTGCCTCTCCTGCCAGGAGGCGTGTCTCCCCTCACTGAAGAGTTGTGACATCATCATTCTGTGTTAGCAGTGGAAGGGAGAAGATGTCTGGAGACAATAGCAAAACACCCTCATTGCTGTAACCAGAACACCTTTATTGCTATAAACAGTTATACACACAGCCTGAACTGATGAAACAAATGTGAGGAATGCACGCTGCCCTCCCCCTCTCCTCGCCCTCTGTTATCAGGCAGGAGGTAGAGCAGACTGTATAAGCCTGTGTTATATGGGTGACGGGAACAGACTATATAAAGCTGTGTTATATGAGGGGAGAGCAGTGTATAAGGCTGTGTTATATGAGGGGAGAGCGAATCTAACTCCTAGAGACTGAGTAACTTCCCTGATCCTTTACATAGAGTTGAGATAGGAGCATAGAGAAGCTGAGGCACTTAGTTTCACTTTCAATATCAACAGTTCAGAGGGGAGAAAGCTCAGAGTGCAGGCAGCCAATCGCATCGCAGGGGGCGTTTTCCGTCGGGGGCATGTCCGGACAGGCTGAATGACATATCAGTCGGCCAATCACAGAAAAGGGGGCGTGTCCGGTCCAGCTGCTGCAGAAATAGCTAGAGATGCACAGTTTAGCTTATATCTGCTATACTAAGTGACTTAGGTAGAGCAAACCAATTGCAAAAGTGCTTATTTTTACTGTCCCCATCATTTGAGATACGATTGTTGTGGCGAGAAAACCCCTTTAACACACTCTACAGCCAGTTCTGGAAAGATCTGTACTGCTGTCCAATCAGAGAAGTTGACAGGGGAGCAGCTGTAACCATAATTACAGAAACAAAGGTAAATAAAAGCCGCCAGTCCGTTAGTTGCTTAGTCTGTCCATCTGTGAGAGAGTGCGTCAGAGTGTCAGAGAGAGAAGATCAGCAAAACTGCAAGAGAAACACACCATTACTCTCTCTCAGGAATTTTCCTACTAATCAGAAGCACAGCTGTGGGTGTGTACGTCAGGGACTGAAACCTGGGGAAATCAGAGGGAGTTATCCACTGTCTTATCGTGGTTAGAGGAGAAGTGTTATAGAGGAGTGAACGTCACCTGAAACATCGGATGTTGACAGAAGGAAACCCCGTCCGAAATCGGTGATCGGAAATTGGCCAAGGAAGACCCAGGCCCGGAAAGAATGCACGCCAGCCAGATAGAGATATTGGTTAGGCCCGTAGAAAGATCAGTTAGGGTCTTATCTAGAGTCAGGCCTTAAAAGAACATTTCTGGAAATAACGTCCACATGAGACTGTGGAACAGTGAGTGCTGTCTCATGCTGTTCACAAGTTGAGTTATTGATTGCTGAGGCATGGCAACCCATTCTTCTTGAAGTGCACCCTTCAGGTCATTTAGTTTCAGGGACACAGAGTTATCAGTTTCTACACAACAACTCAGCTGATCTCACAGGTTTTCTAGAAGAAAGTGCAGGCCACTCCATTTGAGGAACCCCAGTCTCCAACAGTCATTCCCTAATAATGCAACCTCAATGAGATGGAGCATGGTTATCCATGAAGATGAAATTAGCTCTGTGTTGCTCATGCAGAGGCACAATGACTGGATGAATGATGTTATTCAAGTAGCAGAGGTGTCACTGTACCATTCACAGAGTGTAGGGCAGTTCTGTATTGACTGGACACACCTGCCTGGTGTCTGGTGACAACAATGGCTGATGCATAGTGCTCACCTTGACGTCTCCAGCATCGTTGATTGCCATCATTTCTGCTCAGAGTGAATCAACTTTCATCAATGAACAGCACTGAGGACTACTGGTGCCTCGTAGTCCCCGGAGTCGATTGCTAAGGTCTTATCAATCGACTTGAGGCCTTAACAACCGGCTTAACAACCGACTGGAGTCCGCGGAGTCGATTGCTAACTCTTATCAACTGACTTGTCTTGAGGCCTTAACAACCAGCTTAACGACTATTAGTGACTTCACAACGCAGTAAGTTATAGGTCCCTCAGTGAAGGTAATAGGGTCCCCCAGTAAGTTATACGTCCCCCAGTAGGTGGATATATACTTTATATGTCTCCCAGTAGGTAGGTGTGTAGTTTACATGTCCCCCAGCAGGTATATAGGCAGGTTATGTATCCCCCAGCAGGTATATGGGCAGGTTACGGGTCCCCCAGCGGTTATATAGGTATTTTATAGGTCCCCTAGTAGGTATATAGGCAGGTTATAGGTCCCCCAGCACACATATGGGTAGGATATATGTCCCCCACCACATATATATAGGTAGCTCATAGCCCTTACAGCATGTATATAGGTAAATTATAGCTCCCCCTGTACGGATATAAGTAGATAATAGCTCTCCCTTGCACATATATAAGTAGATAATAGCCCCGCTGCACATATATAAGTAGATAATAGCTCTCCCTTGCACATATATAAGTAGATAATAGCCCCCCTGCACATATAGAAGTAGATAATAGCTCCCCTGCACATATATAAGTAGATAATAGCTCCTCTGCACATATAGAAGTAGATAATAGCCCCCCTGCACATATAGAAGTAGATAATAGCCCCCTGCACATATAGAAGTAGAGAATAGCTTCCCCCTGCACATATAGAAGTAGAGAATAGCTTCCCCCTGCACATATAGAAGTAGAGAATAGCTTCCCCCTGCACATATAGAAGTAGATAATAGTCCCCTGCACATATAGAAGTAGAGAATAGCTTCCTCCTGCATATTTATAATTAGATTATAGAGACATTTGAGACAATTAAAAGTAAGAAATTAACCCCACTCACCTGACCTCGCTCCCTGCCGCTGTCGCTGCTCCCCGTCTTTTTCTTCAGCGGTGTGACGTCACCAGGCCGCGTGCGGGCAGCGTGATGACGCGCACGCTGCCCGCGCTGTGCACTCCAGCGCGCACAGAGCCGCATCCTGCCTGCGGCCACAGAGTACTCTGCGGAGCTCTCTGCTCCGCCAAAGCATCTAACTGTATGTGTGTTCGGTGGACGCACATACAGTTAGTCACGCCGCCGCTGCCATCGCCAAGGTCCTAAGCCGATAGCTTAGCGACTGGTAAAGGCTTAGGACCCTAATGATCGGCGGCGGATAGTGGCGGCGCCGGGGACTAGTGCCTCGTCCAGTGTAGATGCTCCCAAGCCCCTGCAAGACAATGGTGGTGTACTCCGGTACCCTTGCCAGTTGTCTAGCACTTAGTCCACGCTGATGTAAACAGATATGAATGGTATCACATGACAATTGGGTGTCTTTTACCTTCCTTAAACGTGCCTAGAGTTGTGGCATTCACCATCCAGTTCCACAGGGCGTTGTTTTCAATGAAGCGGTCGTAAGTGTGTGATATAGCTATAGAATGTCCACTTTTTTGCCTTTTTGTGACTCTTCCAGTCTCTCTGTATCTCTAATGCAACCTGCTGATGACACTCTGTGACACTAAGCTCTGTGGCCACTTACAGCATCCTGCTTCAAGCTTCGCAATAGCGAGGTACTGTTGATCAATTGTAAAGTGCTGTCTTGGTCTCATGATATCCAAATGTAAACAGCCTTATGAGGAGGACTATTTAATTTAATTCTATATTCCCGGATATAAATCCTATTGAACATCTGTGGAAGAAGCTGAAACATGCAGTCTGGAGAAGGCACCTTCAGACAGCAGGAATAGTTTACTAACAAGAAATGGGCCAAAATACCTGTAGACAGGTGCAGAAATCTCATTGAAAGTTACAGAAATCATATGTTTGCAGTGATTGCCTGAAAGGTTGTGCAATAAAATATGAAGTTATGGGTACCATCATTTTTGTACAGGTCAGTTTTTCCTTCTTTTCATTTTTCAGATGAACCAGAATTCAAAAGCAATATCGGAATTTCAACATTTGATTTTCAGTCATTTTAATTTTATTAGCACTTTTTTTTTTTATCATTCACAACGATTTTATTGAAGTACAAATTTGCATATAACATATTGTAAGTATGCATGGGTCAGCAAGAAAAATGGATACTTAACATGTGAGAGAGTAAACATCACAGCCGTGCGTTTCCGCACTATCAGAGTAAATATTATATCTTTGAGCAACTTAATTGTGTTACATAGTCCAAACAAAAAGAAGCGATTTGCAATTTGCGAATTCAGGGAAAGACCATAAGCATGCGGAGTCTCGCACTGACAGGATATATGCAGAATCACTGAACATCTAAAACATGTCTCAAAGTTCAAATCAAAAGAGAATACTACAAGTTAAGCTAAACGAGATACCGTACCATCTCATTTGAAAATCAACAATCTGAACAATGGCGCTACAGCACCTATTATGACATAAAAACATGGACAGACCAGTATCACAGACACAAAATAAACCTAAACAAGAACACGACACCACTTACACAGAGGAGAGGGGGGAAGGGAAAGAAAAGGGAGACAGAGTGCACGCTCTATCCCAAAACCTGTGATAGTATTTCAACCCCATTACATACAGCGGGGATGTCACATTAGATGGTGGCCGATCAATCCAGGGGGAATGACCTCAGGAAGTATTAGAACATAGCAGAAGCTAAGAACAGCCCTAGCAGGAGATAGAGAGATACATCTGGGAAGTCTTGAACTCGTTCCAGTAGAACCAAGTTCGGCGACATGCGAGAATCTGGTCAGGGGTATGGGAGATCAACTCCTCCATTCTCTGCATGGAATCAATCTCCGCATACCACTCCTCCAGCGAGGGGGAAATTGAGGATTTCCATTTACGTGGTAGTATGGACCTGGCAGCCTGCAATAAGTAACGAAGGAGTGATTTCCTAAACCTGTTGATGGGCATGTCAAACATATATAACAAGAGGGCCTCTGGGGAATCAGGGACCTGCACTCCTGTCACCTCTTTGATTATCGTCAGCACTGCGGACCAGAATCCCCTAAGCTGCGGGCAGCCCCACCAGATATGCTGCATGGTGCCCTCTCCACTCCCACATCTCCAACACTGATCTGAAACTGACGGGTACCACTTGTGTAAGACAGAGGGAACTCTATACCATCTGGATAGTATTTTGTAGCACGTTTCTTGATATCTCGAGGCTATCATAGCCTTGTGAGCCAATTGAAAACATTTGCGCCATTGAGAGTCAGAGAAGGATAATGACAACGGCAGAACGAAGGAAGTTGGGAGGAGGGAGCAGAGAGGAGCACCTTATACATAACCGAGAGGGCGTGAGCCGGGCTAGAATCCGCTAATACGAGTTTCTCAAAGTCGGTAGGTGGTCTAAGCAGATCCAACTGAGATTTCATTCTGTCAAAGAAATGCGACAACTGAATGTGTTGGAAAAAAGCCCCTGCGGGTACGCTTTTCCCGGCGAGGATGTCATGGTATGTACTCAGTCGCCCCGCTTTGGTGATATGTGAGAAACGCAGAGGGGCCTCTCTCGTGCCACCCAGGAAGACGGCCGAAGACGCCCCAGGGGAAAAACTCGGGTTATCAGTGACCGGGACACAAGGTCCACCACGGTCAATAAGATTGAAGGGTGCCTTCTGAGCACACATAACAGACAGAGTGTGTCTAGTACTGAAGGAGAGTGAGTGATGGCTATGATTCACAGAAGTCCAGATCCAGGGGAGCACTGCCACCAAAAGGGAGCAAACATCTGCTGCCAGCCGCACCCATAACCTCCTATTGTGATCCAAAGCCATGGCCAGGAAGCGCGCATGGGCTGCTGCCAGATGGTATAATTTACAATCTGGAAGACCCACTCCTCCAGCGTCCTTGGGTCTAATTAACACATCTTATGCAAATCTGGGCTTGCGGGTGGACCACACAAACGCCAAGAAGCACCTCCGAATACTCTTCCAAAACGCGGTGGGGATGGCGATAGGAATCAGTTGAAACAAATATAAGAATTTCGGGAGGACTGACATTTTAAGTGCATTGATTCTACCAAACCATGAAAGGTCTCTTTTGGCCCAGGCCTCTAAGTCTTTAGTAGTTCGAGTAAGTAGAGGGATAAAGTTATCTGGGAACAATTTAGTAAGATCAGCGGAGATACGTATCCCTAAATACGATATACCCCCTCCGGGCCAGGAAAAGGGGAAATTTGAGTTCAAGAGAGCCTGATCCCTAGGAGCAAGCCAAACAGTGAGAGCCTCAGATTTAGAGGCATTCACTTTAAAATTGGACCATTCGCCAAACTGTTGTATCACTTTCATCAGGGCTGGGAGTGAGATGTGAGGCTTCGAAATGTAGACCAGTAGGTCATCGGCAAATGCCGAGCATTTGTATTCATGTGCTCCAATGCTGATCCCCCTGATGTCTGGGTTCGCTCTGAGCGCGGCCAACAAATTCTCCATGATCAATATGTACAACAGCGGGACAAGGACAACCCTGCCGCGTTCCATTGAAAATGGGGAACAAGTCAGAGAGGAGAGCCGTTAATTTTTACTCGGGCGGATGGGGACACGTAGAGGGCGGCAAGTTTGGAGCACAGGATGGGGCCCAAACCTATGTGGGCCAGGGTTTGATGCAGGGAAGGCCACGATATTCTGTCGAAGGCCTTCTCTGCATCGAGCGACAGGATCATCAAAGGGTTGTTGTGTGATCGGGCATGATGAATAATATCTATGGTTTTGATAGTGTTGTCTCGTGCCTCTCTGCCTGGTACAAAACCTACCTGGTCAGGATGCACAAGAGAACCAAGTAAAGGGTTAAGCCGATTAGCTATCACTTTGGCATACATTTTAATATCGACATTTAATAATGAGATAGGACGGTAACTGCTGCAAATTTGAGGGTCCTTTCCTGGCTTGGGAATCACTGCAACATGTGCCAATGTCGCCTGAGGTGGAAAAGGGACCTCAGGGGATATAGCATTAAATGTCCGCAGAAGAATCGGGGTCAACTGGTCTGGGAAGGTTTTGAAAAATTTGGGCGTAAAGCCATCGGGTCCAGGACTTTTTCCTCCAGGCAGTTCCCCAATCACCACCTCCAACTCCCGCAGTGTGAAAGGCTCTTCCAGTGATTGGGAGATAGAAGATGGGATTTGAGCAAAGAGGGAGTGATGAGGGAAAGCCTGGTCCAAATGGGAGACCGCATGGGGCGGGATGTTATATAATTTGGAGTAATATGTTTGAAACGTCGCAGCTATATCCTTGGTACAATGTGCCACAACATCTGTATGGGTCTTAATGACAGAAATGTGGGACTGTGCCGCGCGAGAGCGGAGGGCCCTAGCTAACATTTGGCCACATTTATTGCCATACTCATAAAATCTACTTCTGCAACGTTGGAGCATACTGCCCCAAGAGGCCTCAAGAAGCCGCTTAACCGACAACCGACCATCCTGCAGGGTTCGGAGTACCAAGGAGGAGAGAGCATGTTTGTGGGCCAGTTCCAGCTGCTGCACTTTAGAGAGTGCAGCAGTAAGAGCCGCCGCTCTTGCCCGCTTCAGTCTAGATCTGTGTCTGATTAGCACCCCCCTCATCACACACTTAAGGGCTTCCAACTGTACCGCCGGTGAAGATGAGTCCGCAGCGTGGTCTTCCTGAAATCGGGAGATGGTTTCCCCAACCTCCGCAGCACAGAGAGAATCAGATAACAAGGACTCATTGAGTTTCCAATTCCAGACGGGACGCTGTGCTGCCGGAAGCCGGAGAGAACAAAACACCGGGGCGTGGTCTGACCACAAAATATTCCCTATGGAGGCTGCCGAGACCAAGGGGAGAGCTGAGTGCTGCACCATAATGTAGTCCAGGCGACTGTAAGATCCGTGGGGATTGGAGTAGAAAGAGTAGTCTCTAACCGAGGGATACTGGATCCTCCAAGCATCACAAAGCTGTAATTGGAGAAATGCCCTCTTCACTCTTTTGATAATGGAATAAGAGACTGCTGACTTCCCCGAGGAGTTGTCTAATGTGGGGTCCAAAGTGATATTGAAGTCCCCACAGAGTATCACAGTCCCCCGGGCCAATGGGATGGCTTTGTCAACGAGATTGTCAAAGAAGGCGGCCTGAGCAGAATTTGGTGCATAGGCGTTTATAACTGTAAACAATCGGCCCTCTATGGAGAGAACCAAAATAAGGAATCGAGCCTCTGGGTCAGAAACACAGGAGATTACCTGGTGAGCCACCGAACGGTGGATTGCTATAGCTACTCCCCTGGATCTGGACCTGGAAAAATCTGCAAAGTGCCACGACGTGTAGTGTCTATTTTTGATAAGAGGGGTGCAGCCTACCTTAAAGTGTGTCTCCTGAAAACAGACAATATCGGTCCTACGTTTGTGGAAATGATGTAGTACCTGGTGCCCGTTTCTCAGGAGTATTCAGGCCTTTCACATTGAAAGATGCTATATTGAGTGTCGCCATGGGAGTCACCTGAATAAAAAGGTCAATCCACAACTGGAGTTGATAGAGACCACCGTCTTGGACCTAAGAAGAAGGATTAGAGAAGAGGAGAGGAGGTGGGAGGGGAGAAGAACAAAGGGTTGGGGAGACACCGGGAGTCACAACACAAGACTAAGACAAGACTAATCAGACAAACAAGAAGAAAAACTCAAAAAGCAGACAACTCGGGTCTGCAAAACGAATCCAAAAATAATTTGGACTACCACCAGTGTAACAGAAGTCCTGATTCACCAGGAGAACCTAGTGCAGGAGTTCCACCTATTGGGGGAAAGTGGAATTGCATAGGCATAGGAGCAGTACCTCCAACAACAATTCTTGACTATATCCGACATCTAGCATGAACAATTTGGAACTGGGAAAGACCTCCAAAAGAGGCCGGCAGAGGCCAGAAGGGCCAAAAAACAGCAAAAAACAGCAAAGAAGGAGACCTTATTGTCCTCTGGGAGAAGATCAGTAGGGAGTAGTAATCCGGCAGGCTGCAGAGATTTTGATCACGCTCCCCTCAGCTTCTCACGAACGAGGAAGCCCGGTGAGAATTAGGACTTGGGAGGGTGGAGCGACCCCTATCCAGCGGACGGGAGCGTCTACGACCCCGCTCTGCCTGCACAGCATCGGCTGGAGGTGAGGGGATGGCATGCGGAGCTTTGTTCCGTTGGTTGAAGTTGGTGGAGAGAGATACCAAGGATGGCCATTCTGGAAGATGAAGATCTGGAAGCATCAGTGCCTGAAGCACAGCGGGAATGTCCTTTGCTGAACGAAGTGTAAGAGTCCGTTGGTCCATACGGATATGAAGAGCAAAGGGATAACCCCAGTAGAAGGGAATATTCCTGTCCCTAAGAACGTCCAGGATAGGTTTCAGCGCAGACCTCTGTGCTAGTGTGAGTCTAGATAGGTCCTGTAGGATTCTAAGAGGGGATATTGCGATAGGTCACAGATTTTCTCCTTCTGGCTTCATAGAGTATATCTTCCTTCATGGTAAAATAATGGATACGGCAGATCACATCACGCGGTCTGGGGTCTTCCGGGTTGGGTGGTCTCAGGGCCCGATGGGCTCTATCTATCTCAATGTGAGCCGTAGCCGGTCGTCCCAGCAGATTATTGAAAATTTCTGTGAGCACTCTGAAAAGATCGGCATTTGGTATGGATTCAGGGAGCCCCCGGACACGCAGATTATTACGACGGCTTCTATTTTCTATGTCGTCTAGGTGTTGTTGTAGAGAGAAGATTTGCGCCGAGTGCTGGGCCACTTCATCCTTCAGGGAGGCCACAGTGGGAGAGGTCTGTGCCTGAGATTGGTCAAGTCCTTCTACTTTGGAACTCAGTGATGTCAGTTCAGCACGAAAGACCGAGAATTCTTGTTTACACTCCTCCACTAATTGCTTTGCAAGGGATGTCATGTCTGCCCTAGAGGGCAGACATGACATCAGTTGCCTCATATCCGCTAACGTGGCCGGTCTGTCGTCATCGGACGGTACCGCCATCCCAGATAGCGGAAAGGATGTAAGGCTCTGCATCGGTTGGTGTGGGGAGAGAGCAAATACTGATGGGGTGCCATTCAGGCTAGCTGCATTCTGCTGATAAGCTGTGGCAGGAATCAGGGAACAGGTTAGATGTTCAAAGGATGCCACACGCTGCTGCTGTGGGCCCTGCAGGACACATACTGGTAGAGCATTAGAGGCTTGGGGTGGAGAAGTGCTCCAGGACGATCCCGTTGACCATGATGGGGAGTGAGGTGGTGAGGCTGCATTTACAGGAGAGAAAGAGCCCCTGGGGTCTGAGATGGTAATGGCCCCATGAGGGGATGGCAATTTTGTGTCATCACACTGTGGTGCAGATGATGAGGGGAGGTTAACCCCTTGAGAACCCCCTGGGGTGTTGAGCAGCTCAGACCTGAGGGAATGAGAGCCACTTGCTGCAGGGCTTTGGGGGGGCTGTAGGCTGCTATCCTGCTGCCTTGGGGTAGGCAACATGTCCCCTTGGCCGGGAGGAAAGAGGCCCCCATAAGGTAGGGTTGTTGGTGATGCTGCCCCTGAAGCGTGGCCCGGGTCTGGAGACTTAGGGGAGCCAGGGGGAAACCCAGCAGAGTCCAGCCCCTCTGCACTTAGCTCATTCACGGTGTCGCCGTGTGTTATGTCCCGCGCGGTATCCCCGGCGCTGCAGGGTATATGCTTCTCCGGAGCCCGCGATCGGCTCATCTGATGCGCGCCCCGAAGCGGGATGCTTTCGGGGGATTTCCCCGACAGGGAGGCTTGATTGCCGGATCGTCGCGGAGAGGTTGTGTTCCGCGGTGGTAAGGGCTGCAGACTGTGGACGCCCGCCATGGTTTCCTGCGCCGGGGACGCGGGCTGTGCTGCCACGATGCCACGGCCATCTTGGCGGCCCTCCGCGTCTCCTGCATCCGACACTCTGAGCGGCCGCGGCGGGGAGAAGAAGTGATCCAGATCCTCCTGCTTGGTGCCGGGGCGCTGGATCGACTTCGAGCGCTGTTTCTTGGAGGTCCTTCCCATCTTTTTTGTGGCGGACAAGCTAGCAAGGTACGAGGAGCTCCTGAACGTGCGTCTCTACTCTGCCATAGCTAGGCCACGCCCCCCTTATTAGCACTTTTGACAGTTTCAATGGGTGTATTTTTTTTTTACAGAAGAGTATCAACAATTTTGTCCACATGTTTTTATAGAGCCTGGAATGTGTCTCTAAATTCAGCACCTGTTTTGTTGAAGATGAACACAAAAAGTGTTCAGTAATGATCCTGCTTACCGGGCGCACGCTCTTGTAACAATGTCTTTTATTATATTATATTGTACCAATAATACATATATCTGTATCAATATATTGCAATGTATAGTATAATGGTATATTGTAAACGGACTCGGAGACAGGCGGGTGGGGTGGCTATAAGCTATCATGTCATAGCCCTCCGCCTAGCTTTGACTCCGGAGGAGTATAAGAATGGCTACGTTTCCTGTTTTAATTTATCTGAAGAAGCAGGTCAGTTTACCTGCAAAACGCGTCACTTTTATAGAATAAAGAAACCTTACTATGCCACTACAGCGTTGGAGTTCTTCTAAGAGCGTGCGCCCGGTAAGCAGGATCGTTTCTGAACACTTTTTGTGTTCATCTTCAACAAAACTTTACTTGCCTCGCTGAACCACGTGGGACCCCAAAGTGTTGGAACCTGCCGAGCTGCAGCTCTCTCTCTAGCCCAAATTGGGAAGCGCTTTATCCAGCTGTACGGAATAGTACAGCCCCGCATGGTGAGCAATATCCTACTGCAAAATTTATAAAATACCTACAGTGTTTCACCATTTTTGCGCTCTGTTTTCTTCTTATGTTTTTCCACTCGTATTGGAGTTGATCCTTATCACGACACTAGAGTGAGCCTATTCAGAATAAATTCAGCACCTAATCCACATCAACAATTGAGTCAGCATGGATTTTATATGTGAATTCTGCCCTATATAAGAGCTGAAAATCAGCTGTGTGAACAAACCCTAAGAATGTGTTCACACGGCACTGACAAAATACCAGTCGGATTTTGTCTTTTTTTTGCACGTAGAAAGATGGTTTTTGTCTGCGGTTTGCGGATTCAAGCTGTCCCCCTTCACATTCACATGTTCATGCTCTGCCTGAAAACCGGGTGGAACAAAGAACATGTTCTAAGTTTTTATGAACAATGGCAGTGTAAAAAAAACATCTGGTGGAAAATTCATGCAGTGTGTACAACTGCAAGGATTTTCTATTTAAGTCTATGGGGATGGTTTCAAAACTGTCTGTAAATCCGATTGAAAACCAGTGCCGTGGGGACATGCCGTAACACTTACTCTCTGGTCTCCGCTGTTCCTCTGAAAAGCTTTGCAGCCCTATTCCCTGACTTCAGAATCTAATTTCATGCCCTCATAACCATATGACATCATGGCGTGTGGCTATCTGTGCAGCTTCTGCACATGTTTGTTCATCTATGGATATTTTCAATTATCAATAAAATGAAGGGGACAGATTCAGGATTCCCCTCTATTAAACTTGTATAAATGAATTTAAAAAAAACATAAATAATTAACTAGAAACCACAGACACCAAACTCTATGGACTTACTGCTTACACAGAACGTACCTGGTTGATGGCACCAGAACCGTCTCCACACATCGCACCCACGACTGCAAATCCAACTGTAGGACCATCGAAGTCAACATACCTACACAACAAAGACCGGACCATTATTATCATGAGAATGTGTGATTTATCTATTTAGAATAGTATGTATAATAACTTCACATGACACCATGATAATATAAAACATGTATTTAGCCTGAATCCAAGCAAGATTACTTTTAAGGGCTTTTCTACATGGGCAAAATCAACCTAGTGAAAGTCTCTAGTAAATGTTAGTTCCTGATACTTGCCCCATGTAAAAGGTCTTACAATTAGCCAAGGAACAACCAAATACTTAGCTGATCACATCTTTTATGCGTGGTTAAAGATCATCATTTGTGGGCAACACATTTCTCCATGTATAAAAAAGTACATGGACTGCTTACAATAATGAAGGTCATCGAATGATCATACAAAACAGGTGGGAGTAGAGAAATGTGAACTGGTGCGTATCCGATGCCTGCATCTAGGAGTTTTCCTGTCCTCCTAAGCCAAATATATCCAATAGATATAGCAGTTTGGGGGTTCTCGCCCCTGGACGTATGCATACGTCCTGAGGATCGCGCGAACTCTAAAGCAGAGTTCGCACGATCGGCGCGGGGTGTTAGCTGTATATTACAGCTGACATCCCGCTGCGTTGGCCCCGACCCGGGATCGCTCGGGGAGGGGGGGGGGGGCTTTTAACCCCTTAATTATCACGACCATCGGGTCACAATAACTAAGAGAGACGCAGGATCGTGCGGCTGCTGTGTGCTGATAGACAGCACGGAAGGCATAGAATGCCTTCCAGGTTGTCTTTGACGTCACGGTGCCCGGCCGTGCCCCGTGGTGACTGACCATTACCATAGGAACCAGTGCACAGCAACATGCTGTGCATTGATTCCTATTGAATGTGAGAACTAAAGATCTAAAATTCAAATCCCTTATGGGGAAAAGTAAAAAAAAAAAAAATGTGAAAAAGTAAAAAAAATTTAAAAAAAGCGAAAAACAAGTAAACCACAACCATGAAAAATAAAATAAAAAACACGTACACCACCCTTTTCCCCTTTACAAACGCCAATCGCCCCAAAAAAGATAAAAAATAAATAAATTACACATATTTGGTACCGCCGCGTGCGTAACAACCTGCCCTATAATTCTGTCATGTTAATTTACCCGTACGGTGAACGCCGTTAAAAAAAAAAAAAAAAATCCCGCATCCCGCAGCACATAAAATGGAATAAAAGTGATCATAAACTCCTATAAACGCCAGTTTTTACCAATTAAACGTCAGTTCATCCCGCAAAAAAAAAAGGCCCTTACACAGCTCTGTATATGGAAAAATAAAAAAGTTATGGCTATCAGAAGATATCAATTCATAAATATTCTTTTAAAAACAAAAAACACTTTTTTTTTTTTTTTTTTTTAAGTGCTTCAACATAAAAAAACTATATAAATTGGGTATCGCCGTAATTGTATCGACCCACAGAGTAAAGCTAACTTATTACGGATACTGCACAGTGGCGCTGTTAAAAATAAAAATAAAAAACACTACTAGGATGCAGTATTTTCTTCAATCTGCCTTTCAAAAACGGATTTAAAACTGATCAAAAAGTCTTGTCCCCCAAAAATGATTTCCAATTAAAAACGTCAAATCATCCCACAAAAAACAAGCCTGTCACGCCCCATACACAGAAAAAAAAAAAAGTTATGGCTCCAGACTATGGCGATGCAAAAATGTGTTTTCCGTTTGAATAAAAGTGTTTTTTTTTGTATAAAGGCAGTTTTAAAAA
>JAODAL010041790.1:0-35516 GCA_025379985.1 Phyllomedusa bahiana
TCATTGTGGAGGAGGAAGAGGGAGGGGAGCGCTATCACCCCCTGGGAGGAGGAAGATGAGGGGGGCTTCCCTCACTGTGGAGGAGGAAGATGAGGGGAGCGCTATCACCTCACTGTGGAGGAGGGAAGATGAGGGGAGCGCTATCACCTCACTGTGGGGGAGGAAGATGAGGGGAGCGCTATACTCATTGGGGAGGGGGAAAGATAGGGGGCTATCCCCTAAGTGGGGGAGGAAGTGGGGGGGAGCGCTATCACTAAATGTGGGGGAAGATGAGGGGAGCGCTATCACCTCACTGGGGGGGAGGAAGATGAGGGGAGCGCCATCACCTATGTGGGGGGAGGGAAGATAGGGGACCCCATCACCTCATGTGGGGGAAAGTGGGGGGAGGCTACACCTCCTGTGGGGAGGGGGGGGTTTAACTCAGTGGGGGGGGGGTTTTATATTTGGGGGGGGGGGGGGTTGTAGGGTCCCATAGGGTCCCTTGTACTATGGATATTGTACCATTCAGGTTTTTCCCCACAATTGAGGGGCCTTACTGGCCCGGGCGTACCTATGGTGGGACCCCTATTTTCCCCTCAAAGGTCTTTACCTCCATGACATCGTCCTTCAGCACCGACAGCTCGTTCAGGTTCCGGGCCACAAAGTCATACTTGCAGATGGCGTACGTTTTGGGGGGGGCTCCTCGTCTGGGCTCCTGTGATGGTATAAAGAAGGTCAGATCCTAAGTGAGCAGCTCATGATATCCTGGGAACCTGCTGAATCACCTGAGGCCAATTGCTAATCTAGAGCATCTCTCCAAACCTTGAGGTCACCCAACCTGAGGCCCCATGACCTCCCCTTTGGACTTTGTGCTCCTGATTACTTACAGTGAGATATTATCGATTCTACATATGCCGCCACTGCCAAGAAAGTGCCATATTAATGTGCCTGCAGTCACTGGAAAGAAGTTTTGGGCTCGATCAGACCTCCATAAACCATGGAGACCTGAAGCAACTGATATGGCTCCATCACCGAGTTCCCCATAAACTGAGGCCTTCCCCATAAAATTGCCCCTGTCCCAGGTGTCTACTCTGGGATAACTGGTCTCCACCCATCAATGAGCAGTCACTGGGGTGGAGGAGGCGAGGAGAGGCCTGTGCGTCTGGAGAGTCTAAGAGGAGCCACCACTTCTGCAGCTTCTCCGATCTTCTGACATTTATATTCCATTGCAGGTTAGGGGAGGAGACCAGAGTGTCATCCAGTACACCACCGATTCGTAAAAAGTGGGGACGGTTCCCGGGGGCTCCGCGCCAAAGGGGGACTGTTTCCGGGGCTTCCGCGCAACCCGGTGCGACTGTACCCCGGGGGGTTCCGGCCCCCAAGGTGCGCCCGTACCGGAGGGGTTCCCCCGGGACCAAGGGGGACTGTTTGGGAAAGGGTCCCCCCACAGGTGCGACGTTTTTCCCCGGGAGGCGCCCCGAAAAGGTGGGGACTTAAACCAGGAGGCGTCCCCGCACAAAGGGGCCCCTTGGGGGGGGGTTTGTTGACAGGGGGGATTTTTTTTTGGGGGTTTTAAAGGGACAGGTGTGATTGTACCCCGGGGGTGTAAAATTTAAGGGGTGTTTTTTACCGGAGGGGTGGGGGGGGTTTTTATATGTTTCAAAGGTTTTGATTGTACCCCCGGGGGTGTTTGACAGGTGTGATTGTACTGGAGGTGTATATGTACAGGTGTGATTGTACAGGAGGTGTATATGTACAGGTGTGATTGTACAGAAGGTGTATATGTACAGGTGTGTTTGTTTAGGGTGTTTATGTACAGGGGTTTTTTTGTTTCCGGAGGTTTTTTTTGTACAGGTTTTTTTGTACCCGGGGGGGTAATGTAAGGTGTTTTGTAACCCGGGGGTGTATATTAAAAGATTTTGTTTTTTTCCGGAGGTGTAAAAATGTACGGTGTGATTGTAAATGGAGGGGTATATGTTCAGGTGGTGGATTGTACGAAAGGGGTATAGTCAGGTTTTGGGGATTGTACAGAAGGTGTATATGTACAAAAAGGTGATTGTAACCGGAAAGGGGTATTGTACAGGTTTTTGATTTTTTACAAAAAAGGTTTTATTGTACAGGTGTGATCGGGGGAATTTTCGAAGTTTTATATGCCCGGTGTGAAAATTAACCCGGAAAAGGTTTTAAAATGTTTCAGGTGTGGGGTTTTACCCGGGGTGTATATTTTTACAAGGGGTGGGTTTTTTTCCGGAAAGGGGTTATTTTACAGGTGTGTTGTTTGGGGGGGTGTTTATGTACAGGTGTGATTGTACTGGGTGTATTTTTAAAAAGGTTGATTTTGTCCGGAGGGGTACCCCCCCACCCCCCCAAAATGTGAAGTACCCCGGGAAAATTGTATATGAACAGGGGTGAAAGGTATTGGAGGGGGTAAGTACAGATTTTGTTTGTACCGGGGGTTGGGGTAAAATGTACAGTTTTGTTTGTAAACCGGGGGTTTTTATATGTACAGTGTGTTTGAGGGTTTTTTGTTTCAGGTGTATTGTACTGGGGGTTATATGTACAGGGTGAAATTGGGAAGAAATGGGTTTTTGTTTCAGGTGTGATCGGGGAAAGTACAGAAGGGGGTATTTTTGTACAAAGTGTGGGGGTTGTAAAAAGATTTGGGTTTGTACAGGGGGTTGGGGTTGTAAAAGGGAAAAGGGGTATTTGTACAGGTTTGGGTTGTACCGGAGGGGGGTATATGACAGATGTGTTTTACGGAGGGGGTATAGTAAAAGTGTGGAAATTTTTCTGGGGGTGTATAAGTACAGGGTGTGGTTTTTTACCGGAGGTGTAAAATGTACCAAAAGTGTTTGTAAAGGAGGTGTATATGGACGTGTGATTGTATGGAGGTGTTTTTAAATTTTTACCGGTTGATTGTAAAAAAAAGGGAAAGGTGTTAAAATGTCAAGGTTTTTTCCGGGGGGATTGTTTTTCCCGGGGATGTGGGGGATAATTTTAAGGGGTGATTGTAAAAGGAAAGGTTTTATATGTACAGGGTGTGGGGTTTTAACCCGGGGGTGTAAGGGACAGGTGTGATTGTCGGAGGGTTATGTTTCAGGGGTTTTATTTGGGAACCGGAGGTGTTTTATGTACTGGTTTTGATTGTACCGGAGGTGGTAAAAAAACAGGTTGAAATTTTACTGAGGGGGTGTATGTACAGGTGTGATTGTACCGGAGGTGTATAAAAGTACAAAGGTTTTTAATTTTACTGGAAAGGGGTAATGTTTCAGGGTGTGTTTTTACTGGGGTGTAATAAGTCAGGTTTTGATTTGTACTGGAGGTGTATATGTACAGGTGTGATGGGGTGAAAAATTTTTCCACAGTCGTCCGGGGCAATAATTTAAACCAATTGGACCGAAAGGGGAAAAGGTTTGTTTTTTTATCTTTTGGGTTTTGGGGGGTGATTTTTTAATTTTTAAAAACAGGACACAGGGGTTTTCCCTTGGGGTTTCCCTTATTTAGGGATTTTTTGGGAAAGACTTTTTAAGTTTTAATTTTTAGCAGATCGAGGGGATCGGGGGGCCTCTTGCCCTCTCATACAGACAGGTTTACCAATCACACGGTCCGGGTTTAATTTGGTGTGGGTGAGGGGGGGGGTTTTTTGGGGCGGTCAATTTTAAAATATGCATCTAGGAGGGCCCAAACCCGGCCGTTTTACGGGGTCAATTGATCTATGGAAGGGAAAAGGGGCAAGCAGTCCAAAATTTTTTTGGGGTCATGTGGGTTTATTAGAAGAAGAGTTTAAGCGGGACCGTCCGGGGTTCCCTGTGAAATTTTTTGAAAGGAAAAAGTCAAAGGGGCCCGATTTACGGGATCATGTGATTTTTTTAGAAGGAACCCCAAAGGGTGACGTTAAGGAATTTATGTGTTTATGAGAAGAGAATCAGGGGGCCGATCAAAGGGGATTTATGGATCTATGAGAAAGGAAAGAGGGGCCCGATCACGGGATCATGTGAAACTATGGAAAAAAGGGAAAAGTCAGGGGGCCCATACGGGATCATTTTGATTATGAGGAAAAAAGAATCCCGGGGCCGATCACGGGGTCATGTATCTATGAGAAGGAAGAGTTCAGGGGCCGTTTAAGGATCTTTTTTATCTATGGAAAAGAGCAGGGGGATAAAGGGATTTATGTAAACTAGAAAAAAAGAGTCCCGGCGGGGGATCCGGATCATGTGATCTATAGAAGAAGAGTAAAGGCGGGGGGGTCACGGGGGCATGTGATCTATGAGAAGAAGAGTCAGGCGGCCGATCACGGGATCATGTGATCTATGAGAAGAAGAGTCAGGAGGCCGATCACGGGATCATGTGATCTATGAGAAGAAGAGTCAGGAGGCCGATCACGGGATCATGTGATCTATGAGAAGAAGAGTCAGGAGGCCGATCACGGGCTCATGCGATTGTTGTGTTCTGATCAGGATTCAGCTTTGGGATCAGATTCTCGTGATTGCTGGGGGTATTTATCTGGATTTTGGCAGAGAATTACTATATACAAGGTTGGGGCAGATTAGGACGAACGCAGGACACAGGGCAGCACGCGGGCATCGTATGTTCTTCAATGGAGGAGACCTGCCGACTGCTGCACACGCGAGGTTGGGGGACACCGGGTTAGGAATTATAGAAATAAAAATTCCTGCGAACAGAAATAAAGGAGTCAGAACCAGAGGACGTACAGCAGGATACAGAGACGCATCATCTATATACCGTCACCTCGCTGACCTATGGAGCAAGTGTATATGCACAGGAAAAATCAGCCTCCACCCTATGCTCTGTGGCCAGGATGTTCCCATCTGGAAGCGCCCCTCTAAGTGATGCTGCACCACAAACACCTGAGTGAGTGTGCGCAGCATGCAGTCCTCCTACAGGAGAGATCAGTGCGCATGCGCAGCCTCCTCCTCATTCTCTGTGGCCAGGATGTTCCCATCTGGAAGCACCCCTCTAAGTGATGCTGCACCACAAACACCTGAGTGAGTGTGCGCAGTATGCAGTCTTCCTACAGGAGAGATCAGTGCGCATGCGCAGCCTCCTCCTTATTCTCTGTGGCTGGCTTGTTTCCATCTAATAACCTGGAATGTAACAAGATGGAAGTGCTCCTCTAACCAACGCTGTACCACAAACAGCTGAGCGAGTGTGCACGGTATGCAGTCCTCCTACAGGAGACATCAGTGCGCATGCGCAGCCTCCTCCTCATTCTCTGTGGCCAAGTTGTTTGCATCTAATAACCCAGAATGCAATGAGATATAAGAACCCCTCTAAACAATGCTGCACCACAAACAGGTGGGAATGATTGATCCGACCGCAACTGGATGAGGTTTTTGTTATTTTTTTATTAATTTCCTAAATTTTCTTTGCATTGTTTTTTTTGGAGACCGATCGCGTGTTGGGTCCGGGGGTCACGGATGTGTAGTTTAGGTTTGGTATCGGGTACAGGCCACATCTATGTTCCGCATCATTCACCAGCTTGTTTTTCAGTAAAATTAGATCAAGTGGAGATTTTACATTTTTATTTTTTTATCTGTATTTTTTCCCTCTTCGGATACTTGACCACTAGGGGGCGCCACCACGTGTGCACTGTTCCGCACTATTCATGTATTGCAGTGTATCGTACAGCTCTCCTATTACAGCCCCAGCTGCCCAGACAATCGGTTGGCAGCCATCAATTGCATGGTGGAGGGCAATCTGGAGGGCCCCTCCTGAATATCTGCCCATATGCCACAATCTGCCACTTCTTAGTAGTGAAATGACAGAGTCCGGGCTACAACAGCGCATGCGCCCAGGATATAATGTGGCCTAGTGAGACAATGGGCACAAACGTAAGCGATGCCGCTGCTGAGGAGCGCTACCTGGAGGAAGCGGGACACAGGAGACCTGGTTGCCATCTCCACCAGAATGGCCGGGGTACCCCGAGAGGAGGAGATCCCCCACAAGTAATGAAGGGGACACAGCCGCAGCGGACCTGCCCCCCACCCATCTAGCCTGAGGTGGCGCCCTGGGCGGTGGGTCCTGCATCCTGTACAGGCTGCACCCCACATGCTATGTCCAGTCTCTGAGTCCCCTGGAGCGTGGTCCTCGGGGTCTCATCAGACATAACATTGATCCCAGTCAGTTCAAGGGTCACGTCCACCCGGACTGTAACAAGGTGGAGGTGCCCCTCTAAGGGTTGTGCCCCTCAAAAAAGCAGGCGTTGGGGCAAATCCCCCTATAGAAGGGAAAAAATGGCCAAAGCGCAAAATTGAATATTAAATTTTAAAAGGTATTTTTAGAAACCCTTTTTCCCCTTCCCGCTGCTTTCCCAGTCCCAGATTTGTGGGCCCGAAACCCCCACAGGGCATGAAATAAACCCAAAAATACAGGCGAAACGGGGGATCCAACCTTAAATGTCCGGTGGAGGGAGGTCAAGGCTGCTGGAGAAAACCCAAAAAACAAAAACGGGGAGAAATTAATGAGGGGCATGAGCAAATTTGTCAGCCGGGCCGACCCCAAAAACAAAGTACTGCTGAGAACAATGACTTCACCAGGGCGCCGAGGAAACCCGCCCCACCCCCCCAACCCCGGGGGCCGAGGAACCCGCCCCGCCCCACCCCCCCCCACCAGGGCGCCGAGGAGCCCGCCCCACCCCACCGGGCCCGGGGGGCCCGCCCCCCCCCCCGCCCCACCCCACCAGGGCGCCGAGGAGCCCGCCCCCCCCCCCACCCCGCCCGGGCGCCGAGGAGCCCGCCCCGCCCCACCCCACCAGGGCGCCGAGGGGGCCCGCCCCCCCCCGCCCCCCCGGGCGCGCGCGCCCCCCCCGGCCCGGCCCCGGGCGCGAGGGGGCCCGCCCCCCCCCGCCCCCCCCGGCCCCGGGCGCCCCCCCCGCCCCCCCCCCGCCCGGGCGCCGCGGGGGGCCCGCCCAAACCCCCCCCCCCCCCAGGGCCCGAGGGGGCCCCCCCCGCCCCCCCCCAACCCCCCCAGGGCGCCCCCAGGAGCCCGGCCCCGCCCCCCCCCAAACCGGGCCCCCGAGGAGCCGCTCCGCCCACCCCACCCGGGCGCCCAGGAGCCCCCTCCGCCCCCCCCAAAATCCCGGGGCCCAGGAGCCCCCTCCGCCCCCCCCCCCCGGGGCCCAGGGGCCCCCCGCCCCCCCCACCCCCCCCCGGGGCCGAGGAAACCCGCCCGCCCCCCCCCCACCCCCCCGGGGGGCCCAAAGGGGCCCGCCCGCCCCACCCCACCCCACCAGGGGGCCCCAGGGGGCCCGCCCCCCCCCACCGGGCGCGGGAGCCCCCCCCAACCCCCCCAGGGCGCCCCCAGGAGCCCCCCCCCACCCCCCCAAAGGGCGCCGGGAGCCCGCCCCACCCCCCCAGGGGCCCCAGGAGCCCGCCCCCCCCCACCCCACCCCCGGGGGCGAGGGCCCGCCCGGCCCCCCAAGGGCGCCGAGGGCCCGCCAAGCCCCGCCCCCCCCCACCCCCCCCCGGGGCCCCAGGACCGCACGGGCCCCCCAAAAACCCGGGGGCCGAGGAGCCCGCCCCACCCCCCCCAGGGCGCCGAGGAGCCACGCCCCCCCCCCACACCCGGGCGCCCAGGGGGGCCCCCCACGCCCCACCCGGGGCCCAGGGGGCCCGCCAAGCCGCAACCGGGCGCCCAGGAGCCCGCCCCCGCCCCAACCCCCCCCAGGGCGGCGGGGGCCCCCACGGGGGCCCCCCCCACCGGGGCCCAGGAGCCCCCCCCCAGGGGGCCCCAAAGGGGCCCCTTTCCCCGCCCCCCAGGGCCGCGAGGGCCCAACCCCCACTTTATTTTGGGTGCGGAGGTTCCCCGGAAACCTGTCGGGTCCTCCATGCTTCCCGCCCCAGGCCCCCAACCCGCAAAAATTTTAAAATTGCGGGGATTTGCCTTCCTCTGGTTCCCACCCCCCAAAACCCCTTTTGCCCGGCAGTTTAAAGGGAGATCTGCGGCCATCTGCAGCCCCAGGGCACGTTTTCATCGGAAAGGGGAAAACTTCTGGGGCCCCCAGGCCCTTTGGGGTTTTGCCGGTTTTTTTGGAGCAAATTTTTGCCATCTGACTCCGTTCTGGCCCTTTGGGAACACTTGCAAAGGGTTTAAAAGGGTTTGGTCCCAGCCCTTTTCCCGAAGCGAGGACGTTATGGGGGGAAAGAAAATGGTCCTGAGGCAAAACCATCCTATGGAGGAAGTTTAGGAGGGGAGGACCCCGATGGCCCGGGAAAGGGGGGGGGGCGACCACTTTGGACTCAGTGGGGGAGCGCATGGGACTCAAGGAGGGAGGTGAGACCACTTGGGACTCCAGACTGAAGTGCCCGGGACTTAGGAAGGGAGGGGGCGACCACTTGGGAATCAGTGGGTGAGAGCCTGGCCCTCAGGGATGGGGCAACCACTAGAGATCATGGGGGAAAGGGGGCGGACCTGGGTGGGAGAAAACGGGGCAGGGCCAAATTTAGGGGGGCAGACCCCCTTTGGGGGCCCCGACACATGAGAAAACCCTATTGATTGCTCCCCGGTACACCAGTGAAAGCCCCAAATGCTTTTCCTCAAAATTGAGCACGGGGAAAGTAGGAAATCGATGCGCCTTTTCAGGAGTGGGCTAGGACACTTTTTGCGGTTCGGGGGCCCCCTTTTGGGTCCACCATCTACAAAAAGTAAAATTTATTAGGAGCCCCCAAATACACAAATGAAGAGTAGAGTAAATCTCCATCAGCTCCCGCACCATGCTCAGCGGCGTGAAGAGGAAGTGCACCAGCTCCGTCGCACTCGGGTTCTGGATTTGGGACTTCAGTTTGGCCTGAAAAAAAGGAAAAATCTAAAAATTTCAAAAAAAACCAACTGTCACGGTGTGAGGAGGGCAGCACTGGCCACAGACCCAGCGGCGGCCAACAACCCGTACAGGACTGGGCTGGAATAAAGGGCCGCAAGAAGACAAACCCCCATTCCCCAACCACCCCCCCCGCCAGGTCCTGGGGGCTACCCACGCCCTCATCCCGCCAGGCTCTGGGGGGGCCCCCGAACCCCCGGGGGGGCCCCCGCCCCCATCCCGCCAGGGCTCGGGGGGTACCCACCCCCCCCCTTTATTTTTTTCCCCCCCCTTTTTAGTCTAGAGGCCGTACCCCCACTATCCCGCCAGGTCTTAGTGGGTGTACCTGTCACTTACCAGGAGGTTGAAGCCATGTTTGAACTTTGGAAAACGTTAAAAAATTCTTCTGGGGGGGGTGGCTTGGCACGGAGAGTTAGGACTCCCTCTAAAGGAAACAGGAAGAGGGTTACGTGAACTTGCTTATTGCTTCTGGGGTTTCTAATAAAGTTTTAGAAGTATGGGGCCATCCTTAATAGAGGGCCCCCCCAAAAACCAAAGTAAAAGGTAGAAGTTGGTGGCCATGTCCCCAGGAACCCGAACCTCCCCAAAAACCCACAGAAGGCTAGAAATATGGTGGGTGTCCCGCAGGAAACCCTGAGATCCTGCCCCATATCCCTCAGTATGGCTAGAAGTATGGTGGCCATGTCCTGCAGATATCCTGAGATCCTGCCCCATATCCCACAGTATGGCTAGAAGTATGGTGGCCATGTCCTGCAGGGGACCCCGAAAACCCTCCCCCTTTACCCCCACAGAAAGTTTAGAAGTATGGGGGCCCAATGGTCCTGCAGACCCTTTCTTTCCCCCAAGGGGGGGAAATTCTTTGAGTCGCATATAAATGTCGACTCCCCGGGGAAATCCCTCCAGTTCTCCCCAAATTTCCTGCATTTGCCCACTGGTATTTCCCCCCTTTCCAGGCCCTGTCAGAGAGTCCCGGGCCCCCAAAATGGGGACTGCGGGGGGCCCCCCCAAAAAATCAGCAGGACACCGGCCCCAAACCTTTAACACCGAAAATAAACCAGTCTCTACCAGTGATCCCTCGAGAAAAGTCTGCTCCCCCCCATGTCCCCAGCAGGACGGGGCGCCCCCTAATTATTATTATTATTTTATTTTATTTTTTTATTATTTATTTTAAAAGGCCCTTGGGTTTCCGGGCCTGTACATTCGAGGGGGTTTTCATAATTACATAAGTCAAACGAGTCAGTGATAAGGGATTTAAAGACAATTTGGCCCCTGACAAGGGGGGGGGGGAGAGGACCTACCCCGCGAGGGTTACAAACACAAGGGGGGGGAAAGAGGGCCCGGAGGTGAGGGGCAGACAAATCTGTGGAGGAATTGTGACAAGTTTTGGAAAAGGGTTTTTGGCAAGGGTGAAAAAAATGGGTTTTAGGTTTCTTTTGAAGCTGGGGAAAGTGGAGGAGGTTTATGTGGTTTGGGGGAGTGAGTTCCAGAGTGTGGGTGAAGCACGGGGGGGAAGTCTTGGAGCGGGTTGTTTTGGGGGAAAATGATAGGGGGGCAGAGGAGAAGGTCCTGTGGGGCGGAGAGGGGCGGGGGGGAGATAAATTTTGGAAAAATTTGGGCAGAGTTTTATGGAGGGGAGAGGTATGGGAGTTGTAGGTCATGGTTAGTAGCTTGGGAAAATTTTTAAATTTGTGGGCAATGGGAGCCGTTGGGAAGGGGTTGGGAGAGGGGAGAGGCGGGGGGTAGCGAGGAGAGGGGGTGGATAAGACGGGCAGCAGAGTTAAAAGGGTGGAATTGGGGGGAGCGGAGGTGCTTGCTGGGAGGCCACTGAGAAGGATGTTGCAGTAGTCTAGGGGGGAGATGCAAGGGCATGGGGGCCCGCAAATTTTTTTTAGTGTCTTTTTAGGAAAAGAAACGGGGTTCGAGAAATGTTTTTCAGGTGGAGGCGGGGAGGCAGAGGTGAGGGTTTTGGGTGTGTGGTTTTTAAAAAAAATAAAGCAAGAGTCTTTTGGGGTTTAACCCACAGCAGTTTCCCAAAGGGTTTTTGTAAAAGGGTTTTCCAAATTTGGCAATTCCCAATCCTCAGGGCCCTTTTGAATTATTTCCCCCCCGTTTTTGTGGCAGCTCCTGTGCAGATCTAGGTTCAGGGGCGAAGCTATAGGGGGTGAGGCGTCTTTACTGAACCCCGGAGCCTAAGGGAGAAAACAGGCCCTCTGCCATATAGGAAAAATTTAATTTTAGAGGAGCAGCCCCCCCCCTTTTTAACCCCTTTTTGGGGGGGGAAAAACCCCCAAGGGGGGGGGGAAAAAAAAAGGGGGGAAAAGGGGGGGAAAAAAACCCCCCCCTTTTTTTAAATTGGGGGTTTTGGGGGGAGGGGGGGTTTGGGGTTTTAAAATTTTTAAAAATTTTTCCCCCGGGGGAACCTTAAACCGGGGGCCCCCCTTTGGGGGGGGGAAAAAAAGGGGGGGGGGGGGAGGGGGGGAAAAAAGGGGGAAACCCCCCCAAAGGGGGGGGGGGAAAAAAAAAATTTTGGGAAAAAAAAAAAAAAGGGGGGGGGGGGGCCCCCCGGGGGGCCCCCCCCCCCCGGGGGGGGGGGGAAAAAAAAACCCCCCCCCAAAAAACCGCCCCGGGGAAAAAACCCCCAAGGGAACCCAACCCCCCCCCCCGGGAAAACCCCCGGGGCCCCCCGCCCCAAAAGGGGGGGGAAAAAAAGGGGGGGGGTTTTTAAACCCGGACCCCCCCCCCCCAAAAAAGAACCCCCGGCCCCCCGGGGGCCCCCCCCCCCCCCGCCCCCCCCGGCCCCCCCCCCCCCCCCCCCCCCCAAAATTTTCCCCAAAAACCCCCCCCCAACCTTTAAAAAACCCCCTTTTTTTTTGGGGGTTTTTTTTTTTTTTGGGGGTTTTGGGTTTTTTTTTAAAAAATTTTTCCAAAAATTTTAAAATTTTAAAAATGAAAAACAAAAAAAATTTTTAAAAACAAAGAGGTAGGGAGGGGGCCCCGGGGGAAAAGGGGGGGGTAAAAATATTAAACAGTTGTTGTGACCGTAGTGTAGCGTCTCCGTTTACCAGAAAGAACTTCTTGTTCATACAGTCATGAGAAAATGTAAGTACACCCTCTTTCAATCCCATGGTTTCACATGTTTGGACAGAATATAAACAACTTCTTCTTAGAAGATCTAAAATAAGGTAAATCCAACCTCCGATAAACAGCAGATCACAAACAAAATGGAAAATCCAAGTGTGAAAAACCAAGTACAACCTTGCTGCCTTCTCATAGGAATAAGATGGGAAGTTGTGGCCAGGCGCTGCTCATCTAATGCCCTGGATTCTGGACCCAAAAGCGAGGGGTGAGCTTCTCTTAGAAGCAAAAGTTCTGGGCCCTGTTCGGCGGAGTTTCAGGTGTGTTATAAAATTTGCCATGGAGGAGGAAAGACATCAACAATGATCTTAGAGAAGCAATTGTTGATACCCATCAATTTGGGAAGGGTTATAAAGACATTTCCAGACATTGTGATGTCCATTTTCACTTGATAAAGGATCTTTTACAAGTGGAGATTTTTCCCAGAACTTTACCTAAATTTCAAAACCTGAAATCTAAAGGAAACTGTTAAAACCCAAGACCCCAATTTTTTCCACGACCTCATAGATTACAGGAAGGGCAGGCTTTAAAAGAATACGGAAAATATGGCTGGTGTGGAGGGGCAGCAGAGAGAAGCCTTTTTTCCTTTCAAAAAGGGCTTTAAAAACAATGTCCTCTGCATGGATCAGGTCAAAGTAGAGATGCCAAACCCAATGCCCCCCCAAAATCCAGACAACCCTTATGCCTCCTGGCCATAACAGGGGTGGAAGGGCTGATTGGCAGTTATTTTGCAGTCAAAGGTCCAAGGCATCAAGCAGTCATTGAGTTGACCAGGACATCCCCTGTATACCAAAGTGTTCTAGGGTCACGTGAGGCCTCTACCCTATAGCTAAAGCTTGGTCCAAACTGAACAATCAACGCAAGGAGCAAATCTACAACAGAACAGCCAAAATAGAGAGGAACCAGGGGTAGCAATGGCCCAAAGTCCAGGCCCCAAATAATAGGAATGATGTGGTCAGACTAAGAGAATGAAGAATCAAAGTTGTCCATCAACCTCAGCAACCTAAACTAGTAAGTGGACAAAAGTTCTTCAGAACCATGTAGGACCGAAAATAAGGACTGTAGGTTACTACTGCTACAGGGGCTTTTACAAGCGACTGCCCCATGGGGTGTACTTTGTTTTTACATTTGGCTTCTCCATTTTTTACCTAGTTTTTTGTAAATAATTAAGAACCTGGTGGAATCTGTTGGCAAGTGTTGTCCATTTGAGGTTAGACTTACCTCATTGTGAGATCTTCTGAGGACTGAATTCTTTTTTATTATGTTCCAATACATAAAGCCATAGAATTCACAGAGGGTGTACTTTTTCTTATGACTGTATGTAGTACTGTCTTTCTCGGAGCAGGCTTTCTTCTAGCACCGCTCTGCCATCCTGGAAGGTTGCCTCAGGTTGGTGTACAAGGGCGGTCTATTAATGTGGTGTGAGACGGGGGCGGCTAAGGCGAGAGCAGAAGCGATTAGGATGTTGTAGAAATCATCATCATCTGGGAAATGAGGCGACTGTAATGAACCCTAAAGAAAATATAAGATTATCTCAGATTACCACATCTCTGTCGATCCTGGCCTCAACCATCTGCGTCGTCTCTCCTCGATCTGTGTCTTGCTGGTATCTGTCATCTGCACCAAAACAGCAGCATGATAAAAAAAAGCATCCACCAAGAAGAGGAGAATCATGGCCACACACATACGTCACCACCACCACCAAAAAGAGGAGCACCATGGCCACACACACACACATCACCAGGAAGTGGAGCGTTATGGCCACACACATCACCACCAGGAAAAGGAGCGTTATGGCCACACACGTCACCACCATCAAGAAAAGTTTCCCGGCCACACACACGTCATCACCACCAAGAAAAAGAGCGTCATGGCAACACACACACATCACCACCACCACCAAGAAGAAGAGCGTCAGGCCACAACCCCCACACCCCGGGAAAAAAGCGTCATGGCCCCATACGCACCACCACCAAGGAAAAAGACGTCATGGGCCCCACACGTCACCCCCCCACCAAGAAGAGCGTTATGGCCCACACAGCACCCCACCAGGAAGAAAAACGTCAGGCCCCAAAAGTACCCCACCAAGAAAGCGTTGTGACATACAACACACAGTCACCACCAGGAAGAAGACAACGGCCCCAAAAAGTCACCTCCCGAGGGGAGGTCATGGGGCCCACACAACACTACCACCAGGAAGAGGAGCATCATGGCCACACAGCTCACCACAACCAGGAAGAAGACCATCATGGCCAAACATACGTCACTACCACCAAGAAAAACAGCGTCATGGTATATACGTCACCACCAACAGGAAGAAGAGCATCGTGGCAACACACACACTAGCCCAACACCAAGAAAAAGAGCGTCATGGAAACACACGTCACCACCACCAGGAAGAGGAGTGTTATGGCCACACACACGTCCACATCACCAGGAAGAGGAGCGTAATGGCCGCACACACGTCCACATCACCAGGAAGAGGAGCGTAATGGCCGCACACACACACGTCCACATCACTAGGAAAAAGAGTGTTACGGCCACACAAGTCACCACCATCAAGAAAAGGGTCACGGTCACACACACACACGTCACCACCACCAAGAAAAAGAGCATCATGGCAACACACATACGTCACCACCACCAAGAAGAGCGTCATGGCCACACACGTCACCACCACTAAGAAGAAGAGCGTTATGGACACACACACACACACACACGTCAACACTACCAGGAAGAAGAGTGTCATGGCCACACACACGTCACCACTACCAGGAAGAAGAGCGTCATGGCCACACACACGTCAACACTACCAGGAAGAAGAGCATCATGGCCACACACACGTCACCACCAGGAAGAAGAGCAACATGGCCACACAAGTCACCATCACCAAGAGGAGGAGCGTCATGGCCCCACACATCACTACCACCAGGAAGAGGAGCATTATGGCCACACGTCATCTCGACCAGGAAGTAGTGCATTATGGTCACACACACGTCACCACGACCAGGAAGAACAACGTCATGGCCACTGTGGCAGAGCGACCATAGGCGGTCGCATGGTGCTGCCACTGGATGGCGTACGTCAGGGGACCTGGTGGAAACTTGCCACCGAGGGCATGGTCTCTGTGGGGGAAGCCAAGTGTTGTCGGTCAGAAACATTAGGTTGCTGACACTCGTGTGTGGTATGGCTGTGTCCAGCCATTTTGAGTTGGCTTTCCAGGAACAGCTGCAGTTGGGTGGGTGGCTGTTCCCTCGGTCCCATGGTGCAGTGCCAGGTCGTACGAGGCCTATTAAAAGGCTGTACTCCAGGTGAGCTGGGGGCGTGGCTGCTACCTGGATGTGTGGAGCAGCAGATCTGGGAAAAGAAGCTCTGGCCCCCAGAGGCTACAGGAAAGTATGGTACACAGTAAGCACTGTAATTTTGAGGTGCTGTGTGATAGGCACAGACCTCTAGACAGAGAGGAACTCTGTGTGTGAGTTAGTGGTCAGACGGCCGAGGATTTATTTTTATGTGTTTGTTTTTTTGTGTAAACTGTGTGTCTTAATAAAGCTTGCTGAGGCCAGTTTAAAATATTCCCTGGTGTTGGAAGATTAGTGTGCCAATATCATCCTACCAAGGATGGCTATCCAAAAAGCAAAGTGAGAAACTTCCCGGGATGGGCCAAGATGGCATCTCCGAGCTAAGCGGCAGCTTACACCACACACACGTCACTACCACCAAGAAAAATGGCGTCATGGCATATACGTCACCACCAACAGGAAGAAGAGCCCCATAGTACCCATTTTTTATGGGATTCCTAAAACCCATAAAGATAATTTCCCTCCTTTAATACGACCTATCTTAGCCAGCATTGGCTCTCTCAACGACAAACTTAGTGGATGGGTTGATAACATGTTTAAAAAAAAATATTTTTGCCCCTTCCAAAGGGTACTTAAGGAAGTACAAGTGTAGAAAAAATTTTCAGGATTTTGTTTGGAGGCCCCTATGTGTGGTTGACTGCGCGTGGTCAATTTGTATTAGTCATTTTCCCCTCACCTACCCATTTTTGCCATAGTTTTTTTCCTTAATAGGGATTCCAACTAAAAGAAAAGAAAAAAGTTTTTCATTCTTTGCAAAATTTTTTTTTTAAAATATAATTATTTTAAATTTGAAAAACCTTTTTTTCTGCAGACAAAGGGAGCCGAGGGGTGCATCGGCCCCCCCGCATTAGCAAATTTGTATTGGCTTTGGGGGAGCAAAATGCACTGTATGGTTTACAAAAAATCCCTATGGTGTTAAAATATTGGTATGGGCGTTACATCGGCCTTTTTTGGTGTGGGGTCGCATGTAGGTCCTCCCTAAGTTTGAAATTTTCTGAATGACAACAGCCAAAAATTTAAATTTACCTTTTTTTCGGACCTAAAGGATTTTGTTTTTGGATTGGAGTTAAGGGTTACTGAAATGGGGAGAGTCCACACCAAATTATATAGGAACCCAGATTGTGGCAACAAAAAATTACAAGCCCTAGCAACCCCCCGACACACAAATGGGCCATACCGAGGGGGGAGTTACTAGAGTAGGGGGGCTTTGTACTTGGGATTTGTTTTTTCAAAAAGGAAGGTGAATAGGAGAGACTTAAAGAGAGAGGTTCGGGGAAATTCTTTAAAAAAGGAGCTAGAAAAATTTTGACGATTAACAAAAAAATGCTGTTGGAAAAAAAGCAAAGAAAAAAAGGGCCCCAAAATCAAATTTAGTTTTCTCCCACTAAAATTTGTGTTTTTGAATATTAAGAAAATTTTTTTTTAAAAATGCCCCAAATTTTAGACAAGGACCAATCCAAAAGGAATATGTAAAAAGGGGAATTTAAAGTTTGTCCAAAAAGAAAAAAACGTTGGGTAATGATTTACCCCTGTTTGTTTCAGAGAAAAACCCAGCTCAGGCTTAACATGGGGGGGTTTTTCCCCTTGTGGTAAAAATAGATGCAATTTATGCCTTAGTCATCAGGGGATACATTTGTGAGTGGGATCAAACATTTTAAAAATTAAAAAATATTAACGGGAAAATCGGACCACATTATTACTAATGTAGTAATAAATGAACTTTTATCATAGGAAGTACAATAAGGAAGGGAAACAAAGGATAGGGAGATCTCACGGGAATAAAGAATAAACAATTATAACTGGGGTGTTAAAAAACTTTTTTGACTATCATGATAGTAAAATTCAACCTTTGTTGCGGTGCAATGAGAGAGTCACTAAACCACCGGCGGAGGGGATTTGGAAGCATAAAATAGAGTCGTGAGCTTTCTGGATTTTGTCTTGCATACACGGTTCCCAAAAAGGGGATGAACCAGGGAAATTGACCTCATGTACAATTTTTGAAGAAAATCCTGTTTGTGCGTGTAAAACGTTTGAGTATATTTGAAGTATCAAAATATGGGGTTTTTTTTCTATTTAACAAATTGAGTTAAAAAAGCGCTACGCCCCCCTTTTTCTCCTTTCCCACCCCCCCTTTACCCCGTGTTTCTATGAGCTGTCTTTTAAATGTGTATTATAAGAACACTTTTTTTTTTAATGTTTGGGGCCCGGTCAAGGGGCCGAGAGACCGAAACCGTTGGCGTTTACCCCTGTGTTTGTTCTGCCCCGTATGTCTATTATGGAATAAAAGAAAAGTTCCGTACCGCTGGGTTTCCTTTTATGGACATATATTTTGGATTATCTAGCCTTGCCTGGCAGCTATCCGAAGTGTTTGAAGGAGGGCGGCTGCCTGGTTTTTCTAGGAAGAAGAGCATCGTGGCAACACGCACACGTCCCCACCACCAAGAAGAAGAGCATCGTGGCAACACGCACACGTCCCCACCACCAAGAAGAGGAGCATCGTGGCAACACGCACAAGTCCCCACCACCAAGAAGAAGAGCGTCATGGTCATACATAAGTCACCCCCACCACCAAGAAAAAGAGCGTCATGGCCACACGTAAGTCACCCCCACCACCAAGAAAAAGAGCGTCATGGCCACACGTAAGTCACCACCACCACCAAGAAAAAGAGTGTCATGGAAACACATGTCCAAACTACGAGGAAGGAGCATTATGGCCACACACACACGTCACCACCACCAGGAAGAAGAGCGTTCTAGACACACACGTCACCACTACTAGGAAGAACAGAGTTATGGCCACAAACACACATCCACACTACCAGGAAGTGGAGCGTTATGGCCACACACGTCACCACCATCAAGATAAGTATCACAGCCACACACGTCACTACCACCAAGAAAAAGAGCATCATGGCAACACACATACGTCACCACCACCAACAAGAAGAGCGTTATGGCCACACACGTCACCACCACCAAGAAGAAGAGCGTTATGGCCACACACGTCACCACCACCAAGAAGAAGAGCGTTATGGCCACACACGTCACCGCCACCAAGAAGAGCGTTATGGCCACACACGTCACCACTACCAGGAAGAAGAGCGTCATGGCCACACGTCACCACCACCAAGAAGAAGAGCGTTATGGCCACACACATCACCACCACCACCAAAAAGAAGAGTGTCATGGCCACACACGTCACCACCACAAGGAAGAAGAGCGTCATTGCCACACACATCACCATCACCCAGAGGAGGAGCGTCATTGCGCCACACGTCACTACCACCAGGAGGAAGAGGAGCATTATAGCCCCACACACGTCACCTCGACCAGGAAGAAGAGCATTATGGTTACACATGTTACCACGACCAGGAAGAGTCATGGCCAGACATAAGTCACCACCACCACGAAAAAGAGCATCATGGCAACACACGTCACTACCACCAGGAAGAGGAGCATTATGGCCACACACACACGTCATCACCACCACCAAGAAGAAGAGCATCATGGCCACACACACACACACACACATACATACACACACACACACCACCAAGAAGAGGAGCGCCATGGCCACACACAGACATACACATAAATACATACCCACACACATACACGTCGTCACCACGGCCACACACACACACGTCACCACTACCAGGAAGAACAGAGTTATGGCCACACACACACACATCACCACTACCAAGAGGAGCATTATGGCCACACACACGTCCACACCACCAGGAGGAGGAGTGTTATGGCCACACACGTCATCACCACCATGAAGAAGAGCGTCATGTCCTCACACATCACCACCATCAAGAAAAGTGTTCATACACGTCACCACGATCAGGAAGAAGAACGTCATGGCCACACAAACACGTCAAGCGTTATGGCCAGACACGTCACCACCACCAGGAACAGAAGCGTTATGGCCAGACACGTCACCACCACCAGGAACAGAAGCTTTATGGCCAGACACGTCACCACCACCAGGAACTGAAGCGTTATGGACAGACACGTCCACCACCAGGAACAGAAGCTTTATGGCCAGACACGTCACCACCACCAGGAACAGAAGCGTTATGGCCACATACGTCACCACCACCAGGAACAGAAGCGTTATGGCCACATACATCATCACCACCTGGAAGAAGAGCATCATGGCCACACAGGTCATCACCATCTGGAAGAAGAGCATCGTGGCCACCCAAGTCACCACCACCAAGAAGAGGAGCATTATGGCCACACACACACACACGTCAACACCACCAAGAAGAGCGTCATGGCCACACACGTCACCACCACCAAGAAGAGCGTCATGGCCACACATGTCATCACCACCTGGAAGAAGAGCGTCATGGCCACACAAGTCACCACCACCAAGAAGAGGAGCATTATGGCCACACAATTCAACACCACCTTGAAGAAGAGCATCATAGCCACACATGTCATCACCACTAAGTAGAGCGTCATGGCCGTACATGTCATCACCAAGACTCTCATGCCATCCTATCTCCCCCTCATACTTACAGTCTCCATACTCTGCTGCCCAGGCTGACCAGGCTGCCACACGGCTTCGGACATCCACCTGCGTAGCAGATCCAGGAGGCTGAGGGGCAGGAGCCAGGGGAGGCGGTGGGACTTTGTTGTCCCCGGCATTGATGGTCCTAGGGCAGAACAGATCATTAGATTCACCCCAGGGTTATGAACAGCTGTGACTCGAGTCCATTTGCTCTTTATGTATCTGATAAGTCTACCCCTCCAATGCACCACCGAGCTCATCAGCGCCACCTACGGTCTCTAGGGGCAGGAGAAGAGCGGCTCATCTTCTGCAGGGCAAGATGCAGAATCTTTAAACCCAACACAACCATATTCAGCAGAAGAGCAGACACAAGACTAGGATGGCTCTCCACCATCTTGTGGTCTCCCTTATAACACTGCTGTTTACGCCTGTGCGGCTGTGGTAGTGTTTTGGCTCCACACAACAATTTCACCTCTTCTGATCCCATTCACCTCATTGTGGAATAGGAGCAGGAAATACAAAGCTCCTAGAAAATGGGTGTCCAAAAATTCAAATGAGTGTGTGAGAGGAGAAGTGGCATTAGGAGTGCAGACCACCCAAGCGTGGATCACCTGAGCACAGACCACCGGTGAGTGGACCAGCTGAACGTGGATCACCTGAGCACAGACCACCGGTGCGTGGACCAGCTGAACGTGGATCACCTGAGCACATACCGCCAAGCTGGGTCACCTAGCACAGAAAACCACCGATGCGTGGACCACTGAACGGGGTCACCGAGCACAGACCACCGATGCGGGACCAGCTGAACGTGGGTCACCTGGCACGACCCCCGGTTCTGGACCACTGAACGGGATCACCGAGCACAACCAGCCAAGCGTGGATCACCTGAGCACAACCAGGGGAAGGGCCACCGAGTGTGGGGCACCAAGCGTGGACCCAACCCGACCCGACCACCGTTTTGGGGGACCACCCCAAAACGCCCCGGTGGTGGACCACCTAGCACAAAAACCCCCGGGGTGTGGACCACCCGAGCCCAAACCACCGGTGTTGGGGCCACCCGAGCACAGAAACCACCGGTGTTGGACCCCCTAGCCAAAACCACCGGGGGTTTTGGGGCCACTAACGTGGATCACCTGAGCACAGACCCCCCAGTGTGTGAACCACCCGAAAGCACAAGACCCCCAGTGTTGTGGACCCCTGAGCAAAGACCACCAGTTGGGGACCACCTGTTGGACCAGCGAACGTGGATCACCCCGGAGCAAGACCCACCAGGGTGGTGGAACCACCCTTGGGGACAGACCCCAGGTGTGGACCACCTGAGCACAGACCACCGGTGTGTGGACCACCAGTGTGGGACAGTGAACGTGGATCATGGCACAGAAACCCCCAGGTGTGGGACAAAATGAGCACAAGCCACACCCAGGTTTGGGGATCCCCTTGAGCACAGCCACCATTGTGTGGACCCCCTGGGGTCACAACACACCAGTGTGTTTGGGGGCCCCTGAGCACAGACCACCAGTGTGTGAACACCTGAGCACATGCCACCGGTGCGTGGATCACCTGAGCACAGACCACCGGTGTGTGGACCACCTGCGCACAGACCACCAGTGTGTGGATCACCTGAGCACTGACCACCGGTGTGTGGAGAAACGGAGCACAGACCACCTGTGTGTGGACCACCTGAGCACAGACCACCGGTGTGTGGACCACCTGAGCACGACCCCCGGGGTGTGGGCCCCCCCTTACACAGACCACAGGGTTTTTGGTGTTTTGGGCCACCTGAGGGCACAGACCACCAGTGTGTGGGAACCCCCCTGACACAGACCCCCCAGGGGTGGACCCCCCCGAGCACAGACCACCAGTGTGTGGACCACCTGAGCACAGACCACCAGTGTGTGGACCACCTGAGCACAGACCACCAGTGTGTTGACCAGCTGAACGTGGATCCCTGGCACAGACCCCGCCAAGGTGGGATCTCCCCGACAAACCCCCCCCAATATGCATTTACCTGATGTGTCCCGGGTCGCACCCATATTTTCCTCCTTTCTGTCATTTTTTTTCGCACTTTTGATACTTGAATGGATGGAGAAGCCTGCAAGGCAGAGAGTCAACACAGAACGAAAAAGGGGACCCCCCCCTCCAGCCTTTTACCCCAAAACACTGTGCATGACACTAAGGAGGTGGGGGGATGAAGACTACAATGTAAATATTGTGGGGGTGGGGGGGGGGGGGGGGAAATAGCACAATCCAAGGTATATGTATGGGGGGTGGGGGGGAAACATACACAATCCACAAGGTATAAGACTATTGGGGGGGGGGGGGGGGGGGGAACATGACAATCCACAAGTATAGATATGGAGGGGGGGGGGGGGGGGAAAATAGCCAATCCCCAAGGTATGAAAAGGAGGGGGGGGAAACAGAGCACAATCCACAAGGTATAGACTATGGAGGGGGGGGGGGAAACAGAGCACAATCCACAAGGTATAGACTATGGAGGTGGGGGGTGGGGGGGACAGAGCAGAATCCACAAGGTATAGACTATGGAGGTGGTGGTGGTGGTGGGGGGGGGGGGGCAGAGCACAGTACCCACTGTAAACATTATGGAGGTGGCCAGAAAGAGCACAACCCACAAAGTAAAGACTATAGAGTTGGTGGGAAATTGAGCACAGTCCAAAATGTAAACACTATGGAGGTGGGGAGAAGCAGAGCACAGTCCACACTGCAAACACTAATGGGGGGGGGGGGAAGAGCACAGCTCACAATGTAAACACTATGAGGGTGGGAGGATGCAGAGCACAGTCCACACTGTAGACACTATGGCATTGGGGGGGAAGCAGAGCACAGTCCACACTGTAAACACTAATGGGGTGGGAGAAGGGGCTGGGAAGAGCACAGCTCACAATGTAAACACTATGAGGGTGGGAGGATGCAGAGCACAGTCCACACTGTAAAGACTATGGGGTTTAAAATCCAATACACTTTTTTTTTTGATCATCAGAGGTCTCCTGTCTTCAATGGTTGTTGGTCTCTCCAGATCACCACCACAAGGGGCCAACTTTGTACAGGGATAGTAGCCGATTCTCCGCCATCAAGGAGCCTGTTCTGTTTTCCTCATTACCTCTAGGGTTTTCCAGAAAGTCCTCTGGACCAAGGTGACTATCATTTCCAGGTCTGTCATCGGTCATGGTCTATGAACCTCTCGCGACTCGTGGTCTCCGAACCTCTCATGGTCTCCGAACCTCTTGCTCACTGAAACTCTTGTGATCTCGGAACCTCTCGTGGTTTCTGAACCTCTTGTAACTCGTGGTCTGTGAACCTCTCGTGGTTTCTGAACCTCTTGTAACTCGTGGTCTGTGAACCTCTCGTGGTTTCTGAACCTCTTGTAACTCATGGTCTGTGAACCTCTCATGGACTCCGAACCACTTGCTAATCTTGCGGTCTGAAACTCTTGTGGTCTCAGAACCTCTTGTGACTCGTGGTCTGTGATCCTATTGTGGTCTCAGAACCTCTTGTGACTCGTGGCCTGTGAACCTATTGTGGTCTCGGAACCTCTTGTGGTCTCTCAGGAGAAAACACCTTCAGTCCATAAAGGCAAAATGTCCTCAGTGTCTACATAAACCCTCAGCATCTGTTCCTGGCTCTTACAGTCTGTGGTGTCCATAACCATACCATTGCCCCACACAGGTGACCGTGACCCCCACAACATGCAGCACACACACCAGGAACACTGTGCAGGAGGGAGGAAGCACCGGTCTTACCTTGACCTCATCACACTGAAAGAGGTGCAGATCGGCTTTGCTTTGTGTGGGCTCCTTACAGACAAGGGCCAGGATGGAGTTGTATCTGCAGGAGTTCATCACAGCTTTACAGAGCTGGATGGTGCCGACCGGGAAATTCTCTAATTCAGTCTGTGCAGAAACCAAATGACAAACATTGGGCCCATCCTGGAGGGATGATGCAGGACAGGACAGCATGCATGGACACCAGGACATGCATGAAGCCACTACGAAGCCATGCAGATATCTGACCATACTGGAGGCAACTGCATATAAGGAGCCACTAGCGGCCTATAAGAGCCCGACACTTCACCCACAGATCCTATCCCAGGGAAGGGGGTAGAAACTTTTCTAGAGAAAACCCTGTACTGTGTAATGGAAAACCCCTATAACCACCACTCAGAGGCAAAAGCGGACCCATCATCACAAAGCAGGACCCGACTTCAGCATCGTCTTAGAAATGTCACAACTCGAAAGAACCCGGGACCTCATCGCTCCCAACTGGCCCCACACAGCCACCACTTCCAGACCAGTCATTTCCACTGGCCTTGGTGGAGATTATGACAGTACAACACTGTAAAGAGAAGAATGTGATGGAAATCTCATCCCATATGTCATTCACAGCAGAACAAATCAGAAGGTGAAGGTCACACGTTTCTCCACTTCATCTGATATTACCTCATGTAGACACTGGTGGCATCGACATTTCAGGAAGCGGGCAGTGTCCACCACTGTGCGCCCTCCCCTTATCTACATCTCAGAAGCATTGGGAGTGTGATGTCCACCATTGTGCGGCCTACCCGCTTCTACATCTCAGAAGAGTTGGGCGCCGGTCGAGGCCACCATTGTGCGGTTTCTTTCTTCCACATCTCAGAAGCATTGGGTGTGAGCCATGTCCACCATTGTGCTGCCTCCCCTCTTCTACCTCTCATAATCGTTGGGAACTGACCATGTCTTGCATTGTGTGGTCTCCCCTCCTCTTCTACATTTCAGAAGCGTTGGGCACGGGTCGTGTCCACCATTGTGTGGCTTCTTCTCTTCTTCTACATCTCAGAAGCATTGGGAGTGTGATGTCCACCATTGCGCGGCCTCCCCTACTCTTCTACATCTCAGAAGCGTTGGGCGTGGATCACAGCCTTCATTGTGCAGTTTCCTTCTTCCACATCTCCGAAGCGTTGGGCATGAGCCGTGTCCACCATTGTGCTGCCTCCCCTGTTCTACCTCTCAGACTCGTTGGGTGCTGGCCATGTCTTGCATTGTGGTCTCCCCTCTTCTGTTACATCTCATAAGCGTTGGGCCGTGTCCACCATTGTATGACCTCCCCTCTTATTTCCGAGCCCGGGCAGCGATTTCCGGGAAGTCTTCCCGAGCCCGGGCAGCGATTGTCTCGGGGAGTCTTCCCGAGCCCGGGCAGCGATTTCCGGGAAGTCTTCCCGAGCCCGGGCAGCGATTTCCGGGAAGTCTTCCCGAGCCCGGGCAGCGATTTCCGGGAAGTCTTCCCGAGCCTGGGCAGAGATTTCCGGGAAGTCTTCCCGAGCCCGGGCAGAGATTTCCGGAAAGTCTTCCCGAGCCGAGATTTGACATATTTTTGTCTGTTTGTAATGCATGGATCCTGAGGGCCCACAGACCTTGAGCATCCAGTACTGACCATTGGCCTTGTCCCTTGCACACATGGATTTCTCGTGATTTTTAGCCGCCGTTTCTCACAGATGGGTGACATCTGACCATCTCTGCATCTGAGAGCCTGAGCCGCCCTATCCCGCCCCGAGAGCCGGAGCCGCCCTATCCCGCCCCCGAGAGCCTGAGCCGCCCTATCCCGCCCCCGAGAGCCTGAGCCGCCCTATCCCGCCCCCGGATGAGCCTGAGCCGCCCTATCCCGCCACCGACCGACGAGAGCCTGAGCCGCCCTATCCCGCCCCCGAGAGCCTGAGCCGCCCTATCCCGCCCCCCAGAGCTGAGCCGCCCTATCCCGCCCCCGAGGAGCCTGAGCCGCCCTATCCCGCCCCGAGAGCCTGAGCCGCCCTATCCCGCCCCCGAGAGCCTGAGCCGCCCTATCCCGCCCCCGAGAGCCTGAGCCGCCCTATCCCGCCCCCGAGAGCCTGAGCCCCTATCCGCCCCGAGAGCCTGAGCCGCCTATCCCGCCCCCGAGACTGAGCCGCCTATCGCCCCGGAGCCTGAGCCGCCCTATCCCGCCCCCGAGAGCCTGAGCCGCCCTATCCCGCCCCCGAGAGCCTGAGCCGCCTATGCCGGCCCCCGAGAGCCTGAGCCGCCCTATCCCGCCCCCGAGCGCCGGACCCGCCCCATCCCGCCCCCGAGAGCCTGAGCCGCCCTATCCCGCCCCCGAGAGCCTGAGCCGCCCTATCCCGCCCCCGAGAGCCTGAGCCGCCCTATCCCGCCCCCGAGAGCCTGAGCCGCCTATCCCGCCCCCGAGAGCCTGAGCCGCCCTATCCCGCCCCGAGAGCCTGAGCCGCCCTATCCCGCCCCCGAGAGCCTGAGCCGCCCTATCCTGCCCCCGAAGCCTGAGCCGCCCTATCCCGCCCCCGAGTGCCTGAGCCGCCCTATCCCGCCCCCGAGAGCCTGAGCGCCCTATCCCGCCCCCGAGACCCTGCGCCGCCATCTCCCGCCCCCGAGAGCCTGAGCCGCCCTATCCCGCCCCCGAGAGCCTGAGCCGCCCTAAACCACCCCCGAGAGCCTGAGCGCCCTATCCCGCCCCCGAAGCCTGAGCCGCCCTATCCCGCCCCCGAGAGCCTGAGCCGCCCTATCCCGCCCCCGACGCCTGAGCCGCCCTATCCCGCCCCCGACAGCCTGAGCCGCCCTATCCCGCCCCGACTGCGCTACGCAAGCCTGAGCCGCCCTATCCCGCCCCCGACAGCCTGAGCCGCCCTATCCCGCCCCCGACAGCCTGAGCCGCCCTATCCCGCCCCCGACAGCCTGAGCCTAGCCGCGCTCCCTATCCCGCCCCCGACAGCCTGAGCCGCCCTTTCCCGCCCCCGACAGCCTGAGCCGCCCTATCCCGCCCCCGAGAGCCTGAGCCGCCCTATCCCGCCCCCGACAGCCTGAGCCGCCCTATCCCGCCCCCGACAGCCTGAGCCGCCTATCCCGCCCCCGACAGCCTGAGCCGCCCTATCCGCCCCCGACAGCCTGAGCCGCCCAATCCCGCCCCCGACAGCCTGAGCCGCCTATCCCGCCCCCGACAGCCTGAGCCGCCCTATCCCGCCCCGACAGCCTGAGCCGCCCTATCCTGCCCCGAGCAGCCTGAGCCGCCCCTATCCGCCCCCGAGAGCCTGAGCCGCCCTATCGCGCCCCCGCAGAGCCTGAGCCGCTATCCGCCGAAGCTCGCTTGCCGAGCTCCCTATCCCGCCCTTTATGCACAGGTCATGTGACTCAGGAAATAATTGCCCCTCCAGCTGTTTCTCATCAGCACCGCTGACTTTTTTCAGGTTTTTGTTGCCCTCCCCCCGAACCCTTCTGAGATACATCAAAGTCATCAATTTCTAAATGAAATGGAGAAAAGCATAAGCTTCACCTCCTGATCTGCATCCTCTGTGCTGCTGTGGAGAACATATGGCGATAAGAGATTTTCAGGTCACCGCAGATTTGATTTCTATACATTTTAGACGCGTCCCACATTGGGGCATTGGAGTTGTATAAAGGAGGCTCTGCTCATAGAAATGCATGCTGGTAATTGTAGTTTTATCCTGATCTTCTCTATTACTTGACGATGGAGAGGAACAGGCTTAAGTGAATCTCCATTATCTGGCTGATAAAGGGGCCCCCGGCCAGTATTGCCCCAGCACTGTAGCACACAAGCGGACATTGGGGGGGGACAGGGAGCATCACCCTCCTCACGACCCCCGGCCAGCATCACCACAGCACTGTAGCACACAAGCTGACATTGGGGGACAGTTACCTTGGTCTCTACATCATACAGACTAACGGCCTTGTCGTCCACCTGGAGGCACATGTCCTGAGTCCACACCTTGCCTTTGGCATCCAGTAACTTGAGTTTGCGGATTCCATCGTCGATGGTGAGCACGGCGTCCTTACGATCCATGATGAAAGTGGTGAGGTGCTGCAGTACAGGGTGGGAGCGGCATCACATGGGAGCAGGGTGGAAGGACATGACGGGGGGACAGTCCACTAATTCACAGCACAAAGATAAATGCGGAGGAACCTCCAGGTATAGCCCCAGGAAGACCTCCACAACTACCTGCATAGAGGGACAGGGCACCTCCAGGTAGACCTCCACAACTACCTGCATAGCGGGACAGGGCACCTCCAGGTAGACCTCCACAACTACCTGCATAGAGGGACAGGGCACCTCCAGGTAGACCTCCACAACTACCTGCATAGAGGGACAGGGCACCTCCAGGTAGACCTCCACAACTACCTGCATAGAGGGACAGGGCACCTCCAGGTACACCTCCACAACTACCTGCATAGAGGGACAGGGCACCTCCAGGTAGACCTCCACAACTACCTGCATAGAGGGACAGGGCACCTCCAGGAAGACCTCCACAACTACCTGCATAGAGGGACAGGGCACCCCCAGGTAGACCTCCACAACTACCTGCATCGAGGGACAGGGCACCTCCACAACTACCTGCATCGAGGGACAGGGCACCTCCACAACTACCTGCATAGCGGGACAGGGCACCTCCACAACTACCTGCATAGAGGGACAGGGCACCTCCAGGTACTCCCTGCATCAAGGGACAGGGCACCTCCACAACTACCTGCATAGAGGGACAGGGCACCTCCAGGAAGACCTCCACAACTACCTGCATAGAGGGACAGGGCACCTCCACAACTACCTGCATAGAGGGACAGGGCACCTCCAGGTACACCTCCACAACTACCTGCATAGAGGGACAGGGCACCTCCAGGTACTCCCTGCATCGAGGGACAGGGCACCTCCAGGTAGACCTCCACAACTACCTGCATAGAGGGACAGGGCACCTCCAGGTAGACCTCCACAACTACCTGCATAGAGGGACAGGGCACCCCCAGGTAGACCTCCACAACTACCTGCATAGAGGGACAGGGCACCTCCACAACTACCTGCATAGAGGGACAGGGCACCTCCAGGTAGACCTCCACAACTACCTGCATAGAGGGACAGGGCACCCCCAGGTACACCTCCACAACTACCTGCATAGAGGGACAGGGCACCTCCAGGTACTCCCTGCATCGAGGGACAGGGCACCTCCAGGTAGACCTCCACAACTACCGCAAAAGAGGGGCAGGGCACCCCCAGGACCCTCCCAAATACCTGCATAGAGGGACAAAGGGGACCTCCAGGTAGACCTCCACAACTACCTGCATAGCGGGACAGGGCACCCCCAGGTAGACCTCCCAACTAACCCGCATAGAGGGACAGGCAAAACCCCCACAACTCCTGCAATGAGGGACAGGCACCTCCCAATCCGGCCAAACACCTCATAGAGAGGACAGCCATCCACAACTACCTGCATAGAGGGACAGGGCAACCTCCAGGTAACCTCACAACTACCTGCATCTAGGGACAGGGCACCTCCAGGTAGACCTCCACAACTACCTGCATAGAGGGACAGTGCACCTCCAGGTACCCTGCATCGAAGGGACAGGGGAACCTCCCAACTACAAAATGGCATCGGGACAGGGCACCCCCAGGTACACCTCCACAACTACCTGCATAGAGGGACAGGGCACCTCCAGGTAGACCTCCACAACTACCTGCATAAACGGGACAGGGGACCTCCAGGTTAGACCCTCCAACAACTACCTGCATAGAGGGGCAGGCACCTCCAGGTAGACCTCCACAACTACCGCATAGAAGGGACAGGGACCCCCCAACTCCCCGCATCGAAGGACAGGGTCAAAACCTCCCAACTACTGCATAGAAGGACAGGGCACCTCCACAACTACCTGCATAGAGGGACAGGGCACCTCCAGGTACACCTCCACAACTACCTGCATAGAGGGACAGGGCACCTCCACAACTACCTGCATAGAGGGACAGGGCCCCTCCAGGTAGACCTCCACAACTACCTGCATAGAGGGACAGGGCACCTCCACAACTACCTGCATAGAGGGACAGGGCACCTCCAGGTAGACCTCCACAACTACCTGCATAGAGGGACAGGGCACCTCCAGGTCGACCTCCACAACTACCGGCATAAGGACAGGCCCCTCCAGGTAACCTCCAAACTACCCATAAGGGGAACACAACTTATTATAGAGGGACAGGGCACCTCCAGGTAACTAACCCTGCATAGGGGACAGGGCACCCCAGGTAACCTCCCACAACTACCGCATAGGGGACAGGGCAACCTCCAAACTCCCTGCATGAGGGGACAGGGCACCTCCACAACTACCTGCATAGAGGGACAGGGACCGCCACAACTACCTGCATAGAGGGACAGGGCACCTCCAGGTACACCTCCACAACTACCTGCATAGAGGGACAGGGCACCTCCAGGTAGACCTCCACAACTACCTGCATAGAGGGACAGGGCACCTCCAGGAAAACCTCCCCAAAAAACCCATGAAGGACAGGGCCCCCCCTCCCAAAAGGGAAACCCTCCAAATACCTTTCATAGGGGAAGGGCCCCCCCAGGTAACCTCCACAATCCTGCAAGGGGGACAGGGCACTTCCCCGGTACACCTCCACAACTACCTGCATAGCGGGACAGGGCACCTCCAGGTAGACCTCCACAACTACCTGCATAGAGGGACAGGGCACCTCCAGGTAGACCTCCACAACTACCTGCATAGAGGGACAGGGCACCTCCACAACTACCTGCATAGCGGGACAGGGCACCTCCAGGAAGACCTCCACACTACCTGCATAGGGGACAGGGCACTCCAGAAACCTCCCAACTACCTGCATAGGGACAGGGCACCTCCAGGAGACTCCACATCTGCATAGAGGGACAGGGCACCTCCACATACAACTACCTGCATAGAGGACAGGGCCCCCCCAGGTAACCTCCACAACTACCTGCATAGAGGGACAGGCACTCCAGTCCCCCACAACTACCTGCATAGAGGGACAGGGCACCTCCACAACTACCCATGAGGGAGGCACCTCCACAACTACTTGCATAGAGGGACAGGCACCTCCAGGAAGACCTCCACAACTTACCTGCATAAGTAGGGACAGGAGCAACCTCACAGGTAGACCTCCACAACTACCTGCATAGAGGGACAGGGCACCTCCAGGTAGACCTCCACAACTACCTGCATAGGGACAGGGCACCTCCAAAAAACCCCCACCCCACTTCCCCATAGGGGAAGGCACCCCCCGTTTTAAAACCCCCACCCCTAAACCCGCATAAGGGACAGGCACCCCCATCCACAAATAAACCCCCCATAAGGGACAAAAGGGGCCCCCCCGGGGCCCCCACACCCCGCATAGAGGGACAGGGCCCAACCCCGGGCCCCCCAAATACCTGAAGAAGGGACATGGGGACCCCCCGGTAGAAACCCCCACAACAAATTTCAAAGAGGGGCAGGGTTTACCCCCCCCCCCGCCCCAAATAAACCGCATAAAGGGGGGGGCCCCTCCATTTAAAACCCCACACCCCAAATACCTTTATAGAGGGAGAAAACCAGGGGGCAAGGGCCACCCCAAAAGACCTCCAAACCTAACCTGCCTAAAAAGGGGCAGGGCACCCCCCAGTAGAACCCCCCACAACTACCGGGGATAAGGGGGACCCCCGGGACCTCCAGGGAACCTTTCCCCAACTACCCCGCATAGAAGGGGCAAAGGGACCTCCAGGTAGACCTCCACCCAACCCACCGCATAGAAGGAAGGGGACCTTCCCCTAACCCCACAACCCCCAACCCCCTTTCAAAAGGGAAAAAAGGACCCCGGGCCCCCCCTCCAGTTTCAAATAAACCCCCACAACTACCTGCAAGAAGGGGCAAGGGCCCCTCCCCGGGGAAAACCTCCACAACCACCTGCCCTAAGGGACAGGGAATCCCCCACCCTCCAGGGACTCCGCCCCTTGACAGGGACCGGGACCCCGGCCCACCCCAAATAAATGCATGAGGGACCCGGGGGCCTCCAGGCAAAACCCCCACAACAACCCCCATAAGGGACAGGGAACCCCCCCTTTTTCCAGGCCCCCAACCCTTCCCCGCATGAGGGACAGGAAAACCCCCACCCAAATAACCCACCATAGAAGGGGACAAACCCCCGGGAACCCTCCAGGTACCCCCCTCCCAAACAAAACCCCTACCCCCCCCAATAGAGGGCCAGGCACCCCCAACTACCTGCCAAAAGGGACAGGGGGCCCCACAACTACCTCATAGAAGGGGACAGGGCACCTTCCCGGAACACCTTCCCCCAACTAAACCTTTCATAAGGACAGGGCCCCTCCCCGGAACCCCCACAAATACCCGCATAGAAAGGGGCAAAAGGGGGGCCCCCAGGAAAAACCTCCACAACAAACCCGCATAGGGGACGAGGCACCTCCAGGAAAACCCTCCACCAAATAACCCCATAGGGACAGCGGGGGCCCCCCCCAGGTAACCCCCCCACAATACCCGCTTTGGGGACAAAAGGGGACCCCCCAGGTTAGACCTCCACAACTACCTTCCTGAGGGCAGGGGGACCCCCCACAACTACCTCATAGAGGGACAAGGGACCCCCCCTCCAGGAACACCCTTCCCCCCCAAACCCTTGGGGAAAACCCCCAGGCCCCAAAAGAGGGACAAAAAACCCCCCCTCCAGTACCCCCCCCCTTCATAGAGGGAACAAGGGCCCCCCCTCCCTTTAACCTACCCTGCATTCCGAGGGACAGGGCACCTTCCCCGGTACAAACCCCCCAACACCCCATGAGGGGGGTACCCCGGGCCCCCTCCACAACCCAACCCCGGCCCTAGAGGACAGGGGGCCGCCACAACTACCTTCAAGAGGGACGGGCACCTCCCCGGTAACCTCCACAACTACCCGCATAGAGGGGCCCCAAACCCCCTACCCAAAAGGGAAAACCTCCAAAACCCCCCAAAAACCCGCATTTTGGGGCCCCGGGACCCCCCGGGAGACCTCCAACAACTACCGCTAGGGGACGGGCCCCTCCAGGAAATCCCCCACCTAAACCCGGGAAAGAGGGGGGGAAAACCCAAAGGGGCCCCCTCCAGGTAGACCTCCCAAACTACCCCCGCAAAGCGGGCCCGGGGGCCCCTTCCCCCGGTAAAAAACCCTCCACCAAATACCCGCCCTAAGGGACCGGGCACCCCAAACTCCCCGCATAGGGGACAAAAGGGGACCCCTTCCCAACAAACCCCGCATAGAGGGGGACCCGGGGGACCTCCAAAACCCCCCACCCTGCATAGAGGGGCAGGGCACCCCCCCACAACCTACCCCATAGAGGGGGCAGGGGCCCCCCCAGGAAAAGACCAACAGCCCACAAATTCCTGCATGGGGGATGTGGCACCTCCAGGTTTAGCCCCAGTTACACCCCGCTGCAGAAAATCCCCACCCCCCAAGTAAAAACCCCAAAGGTTTTTTCCCCTAAATAGGGGGAAACCCCTCCTATCACCCCAACCACCCCCAACTCACCGCTAGAAGAACCCGGGGGGGAGTTACCCTCAACCGGGGATCGGGGTCCGGACCCCCAAGCGACGCTGTCCCGGATACAAATTTTTTTGGGTCCCGAAAAGGGGAGAAAATCAAAAAATTAAATATCATCCCCAAAAACTACACCCCCTCCCACAATTTAGGCTCTTCCCCCCTCCCCCCCTCCCCAGGGTTTCCCCCCTCCCGGATTGGGGCTCTTCTCCCCCCCCTCCGAGGTTCCCCAAAAACGAAACGGGGGCTCCTTCCCCCCTCCCCCCCTCCCCAGGGGCCCCCAAAACAATCGGGGCTCTTCCTTTTTTCCCCCCCCCCCCCCACCCCCCGGGGTTCCCCAAAAAAGAAAACGGGGCCTTTCCCCCCTTTCCCCCCTCCTCCGAGGTTCCTCAATCGGATCGGGGCTCTTCCCTCCCCCCCACCCCCCCCCCCTCCGAGTTCCCCAATCGGGTCCCCGGGGCCCCTTTTCCCCTCCCCCCCCCCTCCAGGTTCCCCAATCGGGGTCGGCCTTTCCTCCTCCCCACCCCCCCCCGGGGTACCCCAAACGGAAAACGGGGCCCCCCATTTCCCTCACCCTTTCCCCCCCCCCCCCCCTCCGAGGTTCCCACATTTATCGGGGCTCTTTCCCCCCCCCCCCCGGGTTTCCCCCAAACGATCGGGCTCTTTTTCCCCCCGCCCCCCCTCCCAGGTTTTCCCCAAATTTTGGGTCGGGGCCTCTTCCTCCCCCCCCCCCTCCCGAGGTTTCCCCCCCAAACGAACGGGGCTTCCCCCTTTCCCCCCCCCCCCCGGGGGTTCCCCAATCCAAACGGGGGTCCTTTCCCCCCCCCCTCCGAGGGTTTCCCCCAAACGATCCGGGGGTCTCCCTCCGCCCCCCCCCCCTCCGAGGTTCCCCAATCGGATCGGGGCTCTTCCTCCCCCCCCCCCCCCCCCTCCCCCAGAGGTTTTCCCCCCCGGGTCGGGGGTCTTTCCTCCCCCCCCCTCCGAGGTTTCCCCAAACGGGTCGGGCTTTTTTCCCCCCCTCCCCCTTCCCAAAGGTTTTCCCCCTGGATCGGGGCTCTCCTCCTCCCCCCCCCTCCGAGGTTCCCCAATCGGATCGGGGCTCTTCCCCCCTTCCCCCCCCCCCCCCCGAGGGTTTCCCCCAAACAATCGGGGGTCTTCCTCCTCCCCCCCCCCCCCCTCCCCAGGTTCCCCAATCGGATCGGGGCTCTTCCCCCCCCCCCTCCCCAGGTTCCCCCAATTTGGGTCGGGCTCTTCCTCCTCCCGCCCCCCGAGGTTCCCCAATCAGATCGGGGCTCTTCCTCCTCCCCCCCCCCCCCCGAAAGGGTTTCCCCAAAAAACGGGGTCGGGCCCCTTCCCCCTCCCCCCCCCCAAATTTCCCCCAAACGATCGGGGGCTTTTTCCTCCCCCCCCCCCCCCAAGGGTTTTTCCCAAACAATCCGGGGGTCTTTCCCCCCCCCCAAAGGGTTTTTAAATCAGATCGGGGCTTTTTCCTCCTCCCCCCCCCCCCCCCGAGGTTTCCCCCAAACAAAATCGGGGCTCCCCCTCCCCCCCCCTCCGAGGTTTCCCCCAAAAAAATCGGGGCCCCTTTCCCCCTCCCCCCCCCGAGGTTTTCCCCCAAACGGGGGCGGGCTACCCACCCCCCCCCCACCCCCAAGGTTCCCCAATCCATCGGGGCCCCCCTTTTCCCCCCCCCCCCCCAAAGGGTTCCCCCCCTCAAACGTGGCTCCCCTTTCCCCCTCCCCCCCCCCCGAGGTCCCCAATCGGGTCGGGTGGGTCCTTTCCCCCTTCCCCCCCCCCGGGTTCCCCCAAACAATTGGGGCTCTCCCCCCTCCCCCCCCCCTCCCAAACCCATTCCCGCCGGGTTTCTCCTCCCCTCCCCCCCCCCCCCCCCGAGGTTTCCCCAAAACGGGTCGGGGCTTCCTTTCCCCCCCATCCGAGGGTTTTCCCCAAATCCCCCCCTTCCCCCCACCAGAAAAACCATTTTTCCCCCAACAAGGGGCACCTTTCCCCTCCCCACCCCGGCCCCAAGCGGGGGCCCTCCTCCCCCAATCAATTTTCCCAAATGATCGGGCCCCACGCCCCCCCCGCCCCCCCCCGCAAGTTTTCCCCCCCTACAAAGAGCCGGGGGCCCCCCCCTCCCCCCCCCTCCCATTTCCCCAAAATCAGAACGGGCCACCCCCCCCTCCCTCCCCCAATCACCAAAAGAGGGTTCCCCAAACACCGGGCCAAATACCCCCCCCCCCCCTCCAGCCCAAAAAATCATACGGGTATCCCGCACCAACCCCCCCCCCCCTCCGAATTCCCCAATCGGGGGTGCCCCCGAGACCCCCCCCCTCCAGGTTCCTCC